>PVKA01011685.1:0-60072 GCA_004027165.1 Ctenomys sociabilis | reverse complement strand
AATGTTGGCTGGCCTTGTGGCTCTTCTATTTCTCCAACTCTGACTTGTGATCTTAGGTTGTTAACCATCCAGAAGAAAAGCTGATTAGTATCCTGCAGCATATGCCATTCATTTTGCCTTATCTGACTCAATTGATTTTACTTGTTGTACATTTCCTTTTGTATTTCTGCTTTTTGCTTGTTATACTAGGGAGACTATATGATATTTACACATGTGTGTCTGGTTTATTTCACTTATGAGTATATGTTCAAGTGGCATCCACTTCATTTTGTTCTCTGCTCTTTGCTACTGCCATGAAAGGTTGCCCTCTGTCATGTGCCACTCTGCCTTAGACCCAGCTGAGTATAGGCTGAAACCTCCAATAACTATGAGCTGAATAAACCTTTCCTTCCTTCATTTTGGTGTCAGGTATTTGTCCCAGCTATGAGAGAAGAGTAACTGAGACAAAGGGCATTACAGGAAGTGGCAGGTTCTTGCCCTTTGCAGCCTCAGAATCACAAGAGTGAGGGACTTTTTTTTTTGAGGAGAAAGCCACAGAGCCCCATGTTCCAGAATGGAGGTAGCAGCCACACCAATTTCCACAATGGAGGCAGTGGCCACACCAAATTCCAGAACAGTGCTGACATAAAGAATTTATTCCTCAGAATCAGGATTAGAGTGCTCAGCAATCCAGCACCCAGGCCCTACAGCCGAGAGAGGAGAGCCTGGCTACTGCTCCAGCTGGCAGCAGCCACTGGCATCATCCACACAGCATTGGTTCTAGGTGCATTTAGAGTGCAGGAATTCTGAAGCTAAAAAGGCTTCTACTTACATTTCATAAGGCCTGGAGGTCAGGCAGTGTGCCCCTGAGAGGGGCTATGAGTGAGAAGCCTATTGAGTGGAAACCTCAGAAGTCTGAAAAAGCCAAGAATGTGGATTTTCTAAGGAAAGCCACAGAAAGGGAGCAAAGCAGTCCTGCAAGAAAAAACATGGGAGCTACCAGCAGAAGTGTCATAGGGGTGGAGCCAGGTAAGGCTTTTGAAGCTCACAATTTCTTACAGGTTGCTTTGTATGTTCCACATGGAACTATAGGACAATGTTTGCCCTTCTGGATTTTGGACTTGTTTTGGTCCCAATGCTTTGTATCCTCCTGTATATACCTTTTGGAATGGCAATGTTTATCTTGTGCCTTTGAATGTTGTAAGTGTACAGTAGCTCACAGCTAAGAGTTTCACTTATACCTTGGGACTTGGACTTTTCAGCAATGCTGAAACTGTTAGGACCTTGACAATTCTTGCAGATAAACTAAAGTGCCTTTTGCAAAAAAAAAAAAAAAAAAAAAAAAAGTCAATAGCATTCCTCTACACAGACAAGAAGCACACTGAAAGGGAAACAATAGAAACAATACCTTTGACAATAGCACCACAGAAAATGAAATACTTTGAAATTCACTTAAACAAGAAAGTTAAAGATCTTTTCACAGAAAATTACAACACCCTAAGAAAAGAGGTTATTGAGGATTTCAGAAAAGGGAAAGATATTTCATGCTCCTGGATAGGAAGAACCAACATCGTGAAGAAGGCCACACTCCCAAAATTGCTGTACAGATTTAATGCAATCTCTATCAAACTGCCACTATCATACCCCTCAGACCTAGAGAAATAGTTCCTAAAATTTACTTCAAAATACAAAATGCCTAGAATAGCAAAGGCAATCTTGGCCAATAAAGACAAAGCAGGAGGCATCACAATTCCTCACTTGAAATTATACTACAAAGCCACTGTGAAAAAATCAACTTGGTATTGGCAACAAAATAGAAGTGAGGATCAATGGAATAGATAAGAAGAAGCACAGGCATCTACAAACACACTCAGCCACCTGATCTTCAACAAAGAGGCCAAACAAACTAACCGCAAGAAAGATAGGCTCTTTAATAAATGGTGCTAGAAAACCTGGCTTTCTATATGCTGAAAACTAAAACTTAACCCAGCTCTATTACCATGCACTAAGCTAAAGTCAAAATGGATTAAAGATCTAAACATTAAAACAGAAACACTAGCCGGGCGTGGTAGCACATGCCTGTAATCCCAGCACTTGGGAGGCTGAGACAGGAGGATTGTTACGAGTTCGAGACCAGCTTGAGCTACAAAGTGAGCTTAAGGCCAGCCTGAACTGCATAGTGAGATCCTGTCTCAAAAAGACAAAAAAAAATAATAAAAAATAAAATAGAAACACTGAATATCCTGGAAGAGAAAGTAAGAGGAACTCTTGAAGACATAAGGGTATGTAAAGAGTTCATGAAAAAACATTTGCATGGGGAGCATTTGAACGACTCAACAACTGGGATCAACTCTTCTTGAGGAGTTTCTGCATGTCAAAAAAAATTGTCAACAAAGCTAAAAGACAACCCACAAACTTTGAAAAAATTGTAACTAATAAGCAATCAGACAAAGGTCTGCTGTCTAGAATATATAAAGAGCTAAGATATAACAGGGCCCTCATATTTAAATACCCAATTCAGGAATGTTCATCTGAGATGAATACACACTTCTTGGAGGGTGAAATTAAAGAAAATATGAAAAATTGCTCCACATCGCTAGCCATCCATGAAATGTAAATAAAAATAGCACTGAGATACCATCTCACTCCAGAAAGAATGGCTGTCATAAGGAAATCAACCAACAACAAATGTTGGAGAAGTTGTGGGGAAAAGGGAACACTTCTCCACTGCTGGTGTGAATGTAGACTGGTACAACCATTGTGGAGATCAGTGTGGAAACTCCTCAATAGAGAAGAACCGTAAATTCCATTCAAACCAACTATCCCCCTACTGGGTTTTCCCAGAGGAACTCAGTTCATTATAGCATAGATATATATGTGTAACTATGTTTATAGCAGCACAATTTGTGATCACAAAATCTTGGAAACAACAATGATGTCCGTCAGACAAGGAATGGTTGAAAAAGATGTGTTATTTCTATATAATGGAGTATTACTCAGCTATAAAGAATGATAAACTTGAATCATTTATATTGAAGATGCCACTTGAACATATACTGATAAGTGATATAAACCAGACATATATGAGCAAAATCATATAGTCTCCCTAGAATAAGTCAAAAAAAGAAATACAAAAAGAAATGTACAACAACAATTAAAAAGAATTGAATCAGAGAGTTATGGCAAATTGAAAGTCATTTGCTGCAGGGTACTAATCAGCTTTTCTTCTAAATGTTTAACAACTTAATTTCACAGATCAAAATTGGAGAATGAGAAGACCCCCAAGGCCTGTCAACATTTTGGCTCTAGTCTTTCAAGGTCAGCAAAGACTCAGGACATAGGAAAAGCTGTACTGTAACATCATGAAACTGAGATGTGCCCCAAATTTTCTGATCAAGGAGATTATGAAACCACAGAGGAAAGAGATTGATGGTGTATAGTGTGCCTGGGGAGAATCACATGGAGAGAAAAATTTCTCTCAGCCTCTCACAGAGAGCAAGCTGGTCAAGCATTGGCCATGACTCATTCACATGGACGACACAGACAAAGGACCTACAGAGTAAGTTACAGGGTTACAAGATAAACCCTGAGGGGACTTTACTGACCTCACAGAAACAAAAGCTACATCTTTAGGTATATAGGTCTTGCTCTACCTCAGTCTTAACCATCTAGCAGAAAAGTATAAAAATGAGGTACATAACATGAGGCCATAATAATAAGTCGCACTGTAATTGGCTATAATCATCAACTTCTTCAGATAACTCACTATTATTGTGGAATGCTGGAGTGTGTTGGATTGCGTCACTGAGTTCATATACCTATAATGGTTTTTTGTCAATGGAGTGTCCATCTTTGATAGGTCTAGACAAAAAAAAAAAGTGTATAAAAGGAAGAATCATGATGTATGTGTATAAACAGTACAGTTAGGATAAGTATGCCATGCTTCTATATAATTCTATGAGAAACAAGATTTGCACTAATAGTGGTTGGACAAGACATTATGTTGGCTTCTAGTACTATGGACAACAACTAGGAAGATAACAAGGTAGAAAGTATTAATTATTGAATCTATGATGTAATTCAGCTATAAAAAATAAAATAAGTAATCCACTATACTCTCTTTTTTCACTAATTAGAGGCATTTGTTATAATAATGTCTGTAAGTATAATACCATGTATGCACCTTGTATGATACCGATATATTACAAAAACAGTATTCTCTGTGTATTAATTTATTGAATCTGTCCAGTTAATTTGTTTTGAAACTATCTCATTGCTATTTGTTCTTGAATAAAATGAAATTCAATACATCAATACTTGATGGAAAATATCTGCTCCATGTTATGCCTGAGTTGTTTGATATTTAGACAGATAATTAGAGTAAACTGAACTGCGTATATTGCAGAGTAATAATCAGCCTCTCTTCTGGACGGTTAACAGCTTAAGTTTGCAAATCAAAGATTGGAGAAATGGAAGAGCTGCAAGGTCAGTCAGCATTTGGCTCTAGCCTTTAAAGTTCAGTGAATACTCAGGACATAGGACAACCTATGCTGTAACATCTCAATTGTGAACCAAATTTTCTGATCAAGGAGATTATGGAGCCCCAGAAGAATGTGATCGATGATCTATAGTGTGCCTAAGGAAAGTCACATGGAGAGAAAACTTTTTCATAGGCTTTCACAGACAGCTAGTAGGTCAGGCAATGGCTATGACTCATTCACATGGCTAACACTGACAAAGGACCTACAAAGTATGATACAGGGTTGCAGGATAAACCTTAAGGTGACTTGACTGACCTCATCAGATATAAAAGTTACCTTTCTTATTATATAGGTCTTGCTTTATCTTGGTCTTAACCATCCAGAAGTTAAGTATAAAAATGATGTATATAAAGTAAAGCCATAATAATATGCTGAGCTGTAAATGGCTCTAGTCAACAACTTCTGTGGATAACCCTCTACTATTGTGGACTGCTGGACTGTGTTGGAGTGTTTTCCTGAATTCAAACTGAATGGCAATAGAATACCCATTTCTGACAGGACTAAACAAAATAAATGGGATACATAGGAAGGACCATTCTATATTTGTACATACACAGTAGTTAGGATAAATGTGCAGCTACCTTCACGTAATTTTATGAAAAGAAAGATTTGTACTAATAGTGTTTGGACTGGATATCCTGTCTGCTCTTTGTACTATGGATAACCACTAGGAAGATATTAATGTAAAAAGTATTAACTATTAAAAGTGTACCTTAAATCAGCACTTTAAAAAAGATCAGTATACAGCTACATTCTCTTTATTCAGTGAAGAGGGATCTGTTCTAATAGTGTTTGTAAATAGGTTATCATCTCTGCACCTTGTACAACAAATAACCACTAAGAAAACAATATGCAATGTATTAATTATTGAATCTTTTCTACTAATTTGATTTGAAAATATCTCATTGCTCTTTGTTCTTCAATAAAATCTTGGGAAAAAAGTAGCTTGCTCAGCCAGGCAGATCAAGCAGGATCCATCTACTCAGGGTATATAAATGGTGATATTTACCTTGTGCACTTGTTCAAGAGAGTCTTCTTGGCTTCCTTTAATGTGAAGTTACTTATTCCAGTGACATACACACTCAGTGCATAAACAATATATGCTGTGTAACAGTTCTTACTATTTCTTGTTGAAGAAAACTACTAATCTTATCTCATTTTTAAATCAAAGAGAGTTAAACTTCACTTCCTATAGAGAGGAGTACCAAAGAATTTGTGAACACTTCTTAAAATACCACAGTTCATGATATTTGGGATGGATGAAAGTATGACATTTATCCTTGAAGTGTGATGCACTAATTTTAGCATGTATCAGTGGATCTTGCCCTCAGAAATTATTATGTAGCTATCTCAATAATGATTATCTTATTTCCTCATTTCCTTAATGCTTATTAATTAGAATTCTTCTATAGAGAATTACTCCCTTGTCTCCATCTATTCATTCCATTATTTATATCAGTACTGACTTACGTATTCTTCAGGCAAACTTGCAATACTCTCTTTATTTGTTTGTTGCTACAATTTCTCCAGTAATTAGCGATTCTTTCAGGTAGGGACCAGTACTCTTTCGACATGACCCCATCCGCTTGGAAGTTGCTATAAATACATTTTCTGTCACTGCATGATAATTCAGGTTTGTTTTATATATTCCCTTCCATAAACTTAGAATGAATTATTGCTTTAAGATTTTCTGTCTATTTCAATCAGAGAATACTATTTAGACACAAAGGTTTAGACCTAGCTATAATTTTCATACTGGAGCATTACTAATTTTATATATTATTGATGAAAAGAGCCAGAAAACCTATGTATATATACGCATATGTATATATAGACATATCTATATATTACTCTGTATCAACATGTGTAAATGTTAAAACAAACATGAGTTTACATTGAAAAAATTATATATACATATATAAAATTATATATGCATATAAAAACATCTTTTTTTAAGTCTACTCTTTGTTTGATGGACATTTGAGTTGTTTCCAAGATTTAGCTACTTCAAACTGCGATTAAGACAGAAACACTAAATCTACTGGAAGATAAAATATGTAGAAATCACAAGGCAAATATGTAAACAGAGGCTTCATGAACAAAATTCAGACCACATGAGATATATCACAAAGAATCAGAAAAGGAAATTGTCCTTACTGAAAAGCTTTTGAAAAACAAAAGGAATAACCTACAAAGCAAAAACACAACCCATGAATTGGGAAAAAACAATTATAACCAGTTGTTCCTCAGGAAAAGGCCTGCATATGGAATAAATTTATATACCAAGATTAAATCTAACTCCAGTCAGAATGGCTATCTTTAAGAATAAGAAACAGAGAATGTTTGGAATGCAGGGAAAAGGAATCCTATATATTTTTGTGAAATTTTCAATTAGTACAATCACTATACAAATCAATATGGAGTTTCATAAAAATCCCTAAAACTTGAGTTGCTGCTTAACCTTCCATATATTTCTTGATATATAACAAAAGAATTAAATTAAGCTTAATATACGTATAGGTCCATGAAGATAGCTCAGTGGTCTAAATGCCTGCCTTGGCAAGCGAAAGGACCTAGGTTTGATTTCATATACTGCATGCTGTGATCGTCCTGCCCCTTGGCACACTGAGCAGGCCACCAAGACCAGGTATGGTGGTGCATGCCTATAATCCCAGGGCTGGAGAGGCTGAAACAGGATGATCACTGTGAGTTAGAGCTGCATAGTGAGATCCTGTACCAAATACATTAATATATATATATATATATATATGTTTATTACCTTCTCTCATGTTTTTCACACCATAGTTTACAACAGCCGAGTTCGAGAATCATCTAGGAGCTCATGATCTGACAAATAAAGAAAATGTGAGTGGCTGGTGACATAGCTTAGTGGACTAAAGCACCTGCTTGGGCAAGCTCAGGGGCCATGGTTCAACCTCGGTACCACAAGCCATGCCAGCCCTGCCCATAGGCAGGCCAGAATCCAGGTGCAATGTCACATGCCTGTAATTCCTGCGCTGGGGAGGCTGAGAACAGGAGGATCAAGGTTGTTTCAAGCACAAGTCTCAGCTACACGCAGAGACCTTGAAACAGCCAAATACATTAGAAAAAGGAATAAGAAAATGTGGCTTACACACATTGAAGCAACTATAATGAATAATAATATCATGATAATTATAAGGAAATCTGTGGAGCTTGAGACCATGGTATTACTAATAATTTTTGAGGCACTGTCGCACTGTGTAGTACAAACTGGCTTCAAGCTCTTCGTAATCTTCCTGCCTTAGCTTCCTGCGTGCTGAGCTTACAAGTGTGCACCCCCATGCCCAGCTTTACTGTGGTACTGCTGAGTGAAATAAATCAGACTGAAAAATAAAAGTTTTCTTTCATATGTGGAATTTGGAGGGAAAATATGGAAGAAACAAAAAGTGAGAATAGGAAAGAAATCAGGGGAGGCATCCAGGGGCAGGAGAGCTTGGTGAGGAAGGAAACGTGCGGCGGCGTGACTGTGGCTTACAAATGTGTGTGTGCAGTGCCTCCCAGAATCCCATTCCTCTGGATAATTGCACTAATAATTGCACTAATAAAAAGGAAAAAATAAAGTGTTTACATAAGTAAACTACAATGGCAGTTTTAATAATCAAAGTGTAAATATATTAATTTTTTTCTAATTATTTCACTTTTTAAAAAATTATTATATCTCATATAATTATCAGGTTTACTGCAATAATCAAAGTTTCTCCATGAATACATTTTTATTATCATCAAAATTTACTAAAACAATAATTTCCCTGCCACAAAGAACAGTTCTTGGTATCCCTGTATATAGTGTGTAAATTCGACTAATCCATGATTAAGCTAAAAAGCAAAACAAAAAACAAGCAAACAACACTTTCTTTGTCAAACAGACTCAGGTTAAGTGTAAAAAATGTTTCATAACAAGAAATTTATTATCTTGTCCCTGGTTTCATATGTTCTATAAAACAATATCCTTTTGTAGTATGCATTTCTGGTAACATTGCATCTTGAATTTGGACAGTGTGTTCCTCCGAGCCTTAACTGCTACTCCAAAACCACTGTTGAATCAGAATTTTCACCAGCTCCTTGGGACATGAGGTAAAAGCAAAATTATTCTTAGTCCAGCTACAGCCAAAACCTTGATCTGGAATATTTTGCTAACAGTCAGTGTATCTCCAGTAGGCTAACACCATGAAGCCTGATTTCATCTGTCCTCCCTGGATGTAAAAAGGCGTCATAGGGTAGGGAGTGAGGAATAAAGGGAGGGGAAGGAGAGCGGGATACAGGATGGCAATAGCCCTCGACACCCAGGAACTGGTCTAATACACAGGATTAGACTTGCATTTATTTGAACAGGTTTTGCACTTAGACCAGTGTTCTATAGATCAAAGGAAGTGATGAAGTAACCAAAAAGAGGCACAAAACCAAACTAAACTAAACTAAAAATTGCACATTCATGTTTGGCTACAGTCAGAATAGAAAGAAAACTGAAAAGAAAATAAAGTCACTGTGAAACAAGCCCTAAAAACATCAGGAACCTTAAAATTCAGTTAATGTGACACACCAAGATTTTTGTATCCCCTTTACTGTAACTTCAATCCATGCTTCACTCTCTTCATATATCTGCAGTACTGTGGCAGACTGGATCTTATCCTCCACAGTGACCAGTCAGAACTAGAGCCCTCCTACCAAACTCCTCAAATCACCCAACAAATATACAGTTCCCAAACGTGTTTTTCTTATATCTTGGCGATAGGCTGTGTCAGAGTTACCTAGTTGGGTCTTCATCTTTTGATAGTGACTAAAACACTTAATAATCCCACTATAGGAATCATGAGAGTTGACAATGGTCCTACTTCAAAAGTCTCTCTGAAAAAAGCAAAGCCATACATTCAATTAGAGAGGACCCTTAATCTTCAGTACAACTAGTTGAAATGAGCTCACAGACATCCACGCTCCTCTAAATCAACCTCAGTTTATGCTTTATAGTTAAAAATAGTGAACCTGTTAAGAGTGAGGCTAACATAAAATATAAAACTTTGGGATTCTAACTTTTGTTTCTGACAAAAAGTATAAGGAATAAAAAATCCGTAAATGATTTAAACTTTTATCATAAATGCATTGTGGTCCATAGCTAGTCTTGTTGCTTAATACATAATGAAATCACAACACTGGATAAATTCAGTTACAAATTATGATCATTAGCTTTATCACACTCATTATCTACATAATTTGTAGAACAGGAAGTGAACTTGGAATTATCATGCATAAGACTAAGTTGCTAGGGCCATGGAAATCATTTGAATTCCCTATTGGTTGATAGCTCCTTATATTGTGTTAAATAAGTATCCCTTTAAGTACTTGGATTATATGGAACATTAAATGCAGGTGTAAGATGCCAACCTTATGACCTTATGATAAGGCAAAAACCACCTCTTGTGCCCCGAAGTGTCTATGTTGCAGGACAATCCCCAGGTGGCATTGACTGTCACAACCTCCCTCCACTGTTCTCATAATAATTCTGAAATTACTAGAAATTCGACAATCTGAGGTAAAATGGAAATTTTTGGAATAATATAGGACCAGTTAAGTCCTTCTGAGAGGATAAGGTCCTAAAATCTTTAGGACCTGATGTGTTGCCCAGAGTGCATTGTTTTTCAGGGTCCATCACCTCCAGTGTGATGCAGAGTATGTGCAGATTGGACTGCTTGCCCTGGGCCACTCTCCTGAGCCTGTGGCCTCATTGCACCCTGACTCCTGCCTCTATTGTCTCTTGCTGCCTATCCATGTGATGAGACTTGTACTGCTTAATTTGCCTAAGTTTTCTGACTCTATGAGCTTGGTGTAGATGTTGTTAGCAAAACGTTAGATTCCTCCTGTGGAATGGAAGCTGGTGCACAATTAGACTAATTTCCATATGTACCTTAAAAGGGTTGTTAAATTTGATTAATAATAAAGTGTATATTATGTTGAACATTAATAGTTTCACTAAAATAATTGTATATACTCATTCCCACCATCTGATTCTTTAGCTTCTATCATTACCCTATACAATTTTTAATCTTTCTGTGTGGTAAGATTATTGATTTGAGGAAAATACTATTGACTATCAATGGACCATCCTTTATTCAACTCCCTATGAAAACTTAGTTTTGTTAATGTCAGGAACATTTTTGATATTGAGAAACTGTCAGAAAAAATAAAGTGAATTTAAATTGAAATAATATACTTGAGTGATAATAGTTCCTTTATGCAAAATTGCATATTATAGAGTCAGTGGTTTAACCTTAATACGTAGGAAATCATATGCCTATACGCGAGAAAATGCTTTTGCAAGCGCATTCGCTTGCTGTGCTGTCACACAAGTCAAGAACAAGACGTTTGTAAAGGATGGCTGAAGTGTGAAGTCCAGTGAATGAGTTAAGATGCTTATTAATCTGCCTACATGTCAAGGTGAAAAGATTCAATTTATCACTGAAATTGTTATATTTACTTTAAATAATATTACTTACACAAGTCAACCTTCATGAATATTAAATCAATTATTAGCATTAATAAAATGCACATTTTCCCTAGGAAAGCTTTTCAAAAGTTTTGGAGCAATGATCGTTTTTCTTTTGGGCTGTATAAAATAGTATGAGATAGCTATAATATGGGAAGGTTCGATGACTTAGAGACATTTTAAATAAAACGTTTTTATTACAACAGCACAAAACAAATATAGATAATATCTGTCATTTTCTAGTGTTTATTTTAAATTAGATTTTTGTAATCACAAATCTTTATAATTCTGAGATAAATTTTAATGTTTCTATTTTAGTAACTTAAAAGTGAGGACTAGAAAAAACTTCTAATAATGAGAAAATAATATAGAAAGTAATGTATAACATGAATGCAAACACCCAAGCAATTAAACCTCTTATTTCCTCAGGTTACATTCATAACATCTTTGTTGAAGTTAAATCTAGTAGATAAAAATCATAGATAAAAGCAGTCTTTGAAAACAGAAGTGCTACTTTGTTTTTCTGAGTATTGTTTTGCAGTATTATGCACAAGTGGAGCATTTTATAAGTAAGTGTCCGTGACAACCTGATATGCAGCAAGTCCTCAAGCACCATTGTTTCAAAAGCCTTTGCTGATTTCATGTTTCCCTGTCGCATTTGATAATTCCGGCAATATTTCAATCTTTATCATAATGATTATAGCTAACATTCTGTTTTGAGATCACGGTACTTTTGTGCTAGCTTTGAAATTGTCTTGGGTAGCATGATTAGTTGAGACAGCTGACTCAAATGATAAACATGTGAGTATTCTGATTGTTCCTCAAGTCCAGCCATTGCCTTATCCTCTACTTCTCTCACCTTCTGATTCTCTAAGATGTAGAAATATTGAATTTAGGAAAATAAACAACCTCCAAATGACCTTTGAGTACTGAAATAAAAGGAGCATCCAGGCCTTTCACTTCTAAAAAACTAGGTATAGGGGATAAGGACAATGCACTCTATTGTATACTTGTCTACTGTGAAATCCTAGGTTCAGTCCTCAGCAGTACACACACACACACACACACACACACACACACACACACACACACACTTACCCCATCTAGAAAACAATATTTAGGAAAGTTGAGACCTTGAAAGTCAGGCCTTTTGAAACAAATAGCAAAGACACAAATGCAAAATAAAAGTTATTAAAAAATAAGTATGAAAATTCAGTTTTACTGAAGTATACAGAAAATTTTAGGCATCTGTATAGATGATCAAACCAGCTGTAACATTCTCTTTCACCAAAGCCTGATCTAGTTATGTACAGTTTTACAGAGGCTAAAGGTGAGGAAGCTAAAGAATAAGTTAGAAGTTCTAAGAGTTTTAAGAAACTTGTCATCTTCTTAACATAAATGTAAACAGTAAGTTCTGCTTAGAGTTACAGGACACTATTCAGAAAAACCTACTGAAGATCCTTGATGGAGGTCTTTCATAGGTGGAAAAGAAGTCATTGCCTGGCTTCAAAATTGCAAAGCAAAATCCAGTTGTCTTTCCAGATGCCACTGAAGCTCTTTGACTTTGAAACTGAAGCCAAGGTTCATTTACTACTCTGAAAATCCAAAGGTCCTTAAAAATTGCACTGTCTGCTTTGCCTGTGCTCTGTAAATAGAGCAACAAAGCCTGGGTGATTGAACATCTGTTTACAACATATCTCACTAAATATTTTAAGTCTACTACTGACATTAACTGATCAGAACAAATGACAGCTTTCAACATGTCGTTGGTCATTCACCATGCACTGGGACAGCTAAATGACAAAGATATATAATTAAAATAATTTGTTTCTTTGCCTGATAACAAAACATCTATTCCAGCCAATGCACCTAGAGTATTTTTACCTTTCAGTTTTCTTAGCAAAGGAACACATTTTTCATAAGACTATTACTCTACTACATGGTGGTTCTTTCAGTAGATCTGGATAGACTATACTGAAAACCTCCTAGAAGAGACCTGCCATTGAAGATACTGGAAAGGCTGGTTACTCATGGGAGGAGGTCAGTATACCAACATTAGCAAGGGTTTGGGGAGGCGGATTCCAACATTTGTGGATGACACTGAGTTCTAGACTTCAGTTGAGGCATTTGTTGTACTGTCCTGTGAATGAGCAAGAGAACTAACATTAGGTGCAGAGACTACTGATGTGACTGAATTTCTTATCATCAAACTTAGAAGGAGGATGAGCTGCTTCTTGTGAACAATTGATTAAGGGACATTTTTGAGACTGTATCTATTTATTGCTAATGATGTGCAGAACACTGTTGAAATGACACCAGAAAATTGAGATCACCATGTATACTTAGCTGCTGAAGCAGTGATAAGATTTGAGAAGACCAAGCTGGATTTAGAATGAAGTTCTACTGTGAGTAAAATGTTGTCAAACAGCATCACATATAACAGAGCAATTTTTCAGGGAAGTGAGAGTCATTAGGAAAAGATTTTATTACTGTCTTTTCCAAAGAAATTCCTTTGATCATTCTAAATGACTTACCCTGAATAGTAAGCAGTCATCAATTTTAAGGCATGTGAGGTATCATAACTGTAAGCAAGAATCAAAATATATAATAAATACTGTGAAATAGGAAGAAACTATTCAACAGGAAAGGTGAGGACTTGGGGTAGAAAGAAAGGAAAAGAAATAAAAGGTAAAATGCAAACAAAGCTTTGTAAATAAGGAAAGGAAGAGGAACTGCAGGGCAGGGAGGAGAGTAGGAGGAAGAAAGAGCTCAGATGTGCCATGAATGGCTTCCTATGATGATTGTGATCATTCTGTATATCTCACTTGTACTAACAAACAACAAAAACTGTCAAATGCTTTCATTTACAAAATGAAGAACCAGGGCCCAGGGAGATAGCTCAGTAGAATAAGTGCTTGCCTGACAAGCACAGAGTCCTGAGTTCAATCCCTGGTATCTCAAAAAAGAAAGAAAGAAAGAGAGAAAGGAAGAAAGAAAGAAAGGAAGGAAGGAAGGAAGGAAGGAAGGAAGGAAGGAAGAAAGAAAGAAAGAAAGAAAGAAAGAAAGAAAGAAAGAAAGAAAGAAAGAAAGAAAGAAAGAAAGAGAAAAGAAAACAGAAGAAAAGAAAAATAAGGACCAAATTATATAAAGGAAGTAAATGTATATCAATCATAGAACTTTTTAAGGGATAACCTTCCAATCAGTGAAAAGATCATGATTCTCTGAAGGCTCTGATGATCATTAGAATTTTACAACAAGAAGTGCTTCTAAGTTGCAGAATTTTCATTTGTTATTTTTGTGAACTCAAGGGTTATTATCCTCTTTTCCTGTTTTTATTGTAACTATCATGGTCTCGTTCTCTCCCCAAAGCCTTGTTCAGCCTTGGGGAAAACTTTTATAGTTTGTGATTAGCTCATGATCCCCTGGTCCGGGTGTGAGTGCTGCTGGGATTGTGGGTGTGAGCACTCCACCCTGTTACTCCTCCATTTTGCTCTTGTTTTGCTGCCTTCTGCCGCCATGGATGACTGTCCTCTGCCCTGTGCCAGGCTGCCTTGGAGCCAGCCGAGAGTGGCCTGAAGCCTCCAGTAACTGTGAGCTAAATAAACCTTTCTTTCCTTCATTTTGAGTGTTGGGAATTTGTCCCAGCAAGGAGAGAAGATAACTGAGACAGTACCAGAGATAGAATCAGGACCTTGTATTTCAGGTGCACATGCTGCTAAGCTACCTCCCAGATCCCTGATTTGTTATTTTTAGATGTAATGCTTCTGCACATTTTGTGTGCTACATTGTACTGTGCCTCAGATCCTTGCAATATAAACCCAAAATGCTTCTGTGACTTGCTTTATTGTGATATCCTCTCTATTATATCTTGTTACACAAAGCAGTTTAACAGTAGTATTGTGCATAGTGCGTGGGGGCTAAGCGGGCTTCATCTTTGCGTAAGGTGTATATGGCCTGAGCATGATCCAGTGACCCGCCTAAGATCATGCAATCATTTATGTGGCAGTCTTTTAATGGCCACCCTTACATTAATTTCTTAGCAAAATTAGCTATATTACGTATTGGTTATGGACAAGAACTAAATATGCCATTCTAAAAAAGTGCCCTTGTATCTGGTTTCTTTCTCTTTTTTCTTCCTTTTCTTCTCAATCTTTTTAGACAGTCTCACTCGATAGCTCAAGCTGGCCATAAACTCACTATGTTGCCTAGGTTGTTATGAGATTCATGGGGATCCTCCTGCCTCAGCCTCCTAAGTGCTGTAATTACAGGTGTGTGCGCCACATCTGGGCTTCACTGATTTGTTGATGGACATATAGATGGCTTACAATATTTAGTCACTATGAATTTTGTTGCTATAAGCATGGGTATGCGTGTGTCATTATAATAACTTAAAATGCTCTGTGTATACATTTGGAAGGTGATACCTTGGTCAAATAGAATGCCATTTTATTTTTGTGAATTTCTCCATACTAACTTCCATAGTGGTTGTAATAGCTTTTGTTCCCCCAGCAATGTTGAAGACTTCACTGCCCTCAGACCCCAGTCTCCCCAGCATTTGCTATTATTCACCTTTTCTGTGATTGTCATGCTTTCTGGAGTGTGTTTGTAATACCTTCATAACCTAGAGAAATATAGCTCTAATCCCTGCCTCTTGAAGAACATTACAAACAGAAAAAAAAAAAAAAATTTATTAACTAACAGTTAATAACTCAGTTAAACCATTTGTTACCTAATATGCCCTAAATCTTATACCCTCCTAATTCCATAAAATCTCCCACAGTGGTGGGAAAGTTCTGTATTCTTTCTATCCACTAAGGTACTGCTGGCCACATGGACCTATGGCATACTTGCAATTTTTCTTGTGAATGAATTTTAAATTTTATTTCATTTTAATTAATTTAAATATAAGTAGCAACACTACTATGTTGAAAGGCACTGCTTTTGATAGACTGTGTTTCTAAATGCTTTGCTTTTAAAATTTCATAGAACTGAGAATGAAATTCTGAGCCAAAAGGGAAAGCCAGGGCACAAGTTCTGGTAGACAATGACAGAAGCTCGCTGCTCGGCCTGCCCCACAGAAACATGCCTTGGTCTCCTGCCCCAAGCTCAAGAGAGGAGGAGATCAGTAGAACTGCAGCTTGAATTGATTAGTGATCGCTTCTCATCTATTTGCTGCAAAATTTATATATTTTGATTTGTGTTTGTTATTTCTCATATTAGCTTCTGTCACATAAATGTATTTCTCTTCAATATTTGTGAGATGGATGAACACCTTGCTTTTCTATATTGTTTCTAAATAGGCAAATTTAGTAGGTTTTCAAAGTTATTCCATTGGGAAGGAGGGTATGAAAGGTAAAAAGTTTTCCCATGTAATATCACTATTCAGAAAATTCAGTAATAGCTTCGCATATTATTTAATATGCTGTCATAGTCTTTTGTTAAAGCGTAAAATGTCCAGGTGGAAATGATGTATTTAAAATATCTTTATAGAACAGAAATGTCTAAACAGGAAGTGGGGATGCCGATAAAGGTGGAAAAATAAGAAAACCAGTGAAGATGTTGTGGTAGCAATGACAAAATCACTTGTCATGGGAGAAGGCACATTTTGCTGAACAGCACAAAACAGTGAAAGCAAAATGTTCTCCAAAGGACATTTATCTTGAGAGAACATATTGATAATTAGACAAAGATACTTCACAGTAAGCACCTTTCATGCTTTGAGCTGATTTGTCTTTTTCTTAAATTTAGTACAGGGTCTCACTGTGTGGATTAGACTCACAGTGAGTCTCCTGTTTTCAGCCTCCCAAGTGCTGGGATTATGAGCACACTCCGCTTTGCCCAGCCTCAGTCACCTTCTCAGCATGCCCCCCCAGGGGGGGGGCCAGCATGGCACATTAGGGATCGAACTGGGCCACTGCGCTCTGCCTAAGCGGGTTCTTTGATCTGCTGAGCTGTCTAGCCAGCCTTGATAATTTTCTGACCCTTGAGTGGCATTTAGATATGTATAAGCATGTGATACACATTTCAGCGGTCTTTTCTTTTAATGAGCAACATGAATCTATTTATTTTGTGGAGTGCTTGTGCCTACACACTGACTATTTTTGTCTTTAAATTTATCTAAGATAGCATTGTGATCCTATAAAATATTATCAGCTTTATCCCTTAGCAAGACATAATATCTTTATTTCAAAATATTTCTTCAGTGCTGCAGGATGAATCAAACAGTACTGACACCCAGGTTTCTTAAAATTCCAGTTTGTATTTTTAGAAATTTCCTTTCTGCTTGTGAGAATGAAACATTCTTTATTGCTTCCACTTACTACATAATAAATAATCCTCTGAACAGTTGCCAAGAGAAATCCTTATGTTTTCCTATTTGATTGAAATCTGTGCCTTTAAGAAATCTCCAAACTTCCCTTCGGAGATCCACTCTTGTTATAACTGGCACTAAACTCCTTTCAGCTTCTGAAACTATTTCTCCTTTAAGTCTTCATGACCCACAAATTTTGACGAGGGTAACTGAAAATCTTTGCATTCATGGACACCTGAGAGATTCCCCTTTCACCCGTGTGACCATAACCTGTGGGACACTGCGGGGTGTAATTCTAAAAACAGAGGAGACATAGATGGCTATTGTATCATCCATATGGAAGGCAACATTTCCTGTAATTGTAAAAGAGAGTAAGAGCATCTTCGATGACCTGAGGAAAAATAAATAGCAATGTTTTTGTGTACCAGGAAAAAAGGCTATAATTTAAGTAAGGCGTTAGGGGCCTTTGGTTTAACAATAACTGATTGACTTCCTAGAATCAGTTTGTCTTCATAAGGATTTTCATATATATATATATATGAAAGGAATCTCTAAAATATAGCAATATATCATTTGATAATTTAAAATAATACTTGAGATCCATGGCATTCAATCTCATGAATAGCACATAAATCAGTAGAAACTGGTGAGAATTTATCATTACTAAATTTATCAATATTCTGATGATCCTTTGAAAAGCTGTTTGTAAGTTTGGCCTTTTGCCTGTCTTCCTATAATCCAGGATAAAAATTTGTTTTTGCATTTTAAATGTGATGAAGTGTGAATAAAAACAAAAGGAACATTTCATGACTGCCTAGCTCAGGTTTCCATCCATAAAACGGATAACCCGGGATACCACCCTCAAAGGGCAAAAGTTTTCTTGGCTCATAAGTTAGGAAGCTCCAATTGCACTAATTGGAACTGTCGCTCTGTACCTGTGGCAGTGCAGCCCTTCCTCATGGGAGAATGCTAGAAAGCACAACTGTTCACCTTATGGCCACACTGTAAAAGAAAGAAGAGAAATCGACTATTGTCTGTGAGAGCTGCCAAAATATCCTAAAGCCTCTCACAAAGCCTCCTCTCCTAAGATCTCCAGCACCTCCCCATGGCGCCATTCAGAAGTGTAACCCTTTATACTCCGTGGGCTTTTGGGAAACAATTACAACTTAAATGGTAGCAGCAACACATAAAATCCATAAATAAGTGAGTCTTTGTACATAATATTATGTTGGGCTACGAAGTTTTCATTCATTGAGATTGTCTTTATACAACAGGGATGCTGGGGCCAAGATGCTCTGAATGCTTATTTTAGGGTCATTTACAGAATAATTCATTGTTCCCTGTTGTAGGATCCCAAACTCAATTGCTGAAAATTGGGACTATCCTAAATTTTGCCTAATTGTCTCATTGCTATTTGTTTTTCAAAAGAATTAATTAATAAAAATAAAAATTAGATTCACTTAGTACTACTATAAGTTTATTTTGGGGTCCAATAATTATATGTATTTGTTTAAGATGGAAAATAATAAGAGCTGGCCAAATAGCTCAGTGGATTAAAGCCCGTGCAGGCAGGCACCAGGGCCTGGAATTCAATCCCTAGGCCTGCCTTGCTGGCCAAACCCCCAGGGCAAGCTGAGATGACGGCTGAGACTGGGCGTGGTGGCACATATCTGTAACCCTAGCTCTTGGGAGGCTGTACACAGGCAGATCCCTATGAGTGCAAGCTAGTAGTGAGACCCTGAGCACCCTGTAGACACAGGGTGTCTAAAATATAAAAGAAAGAAAGAAAGAAAGAAAGAAAGAAAGAAAGAAAGAAAGAAAGAAAGAAAGAAAGAAAGAAAGAAAAAAATAGATACGTGAAATCTAGAGTTTATGAGAGAAAATGCAAAATTTCCAGCCTGTTCTTACACATATTGCATAATACTTTAATCCTTTCTGAATTTGCAAAATCACCAAAGCATACCAAGATGGTAGAAGAAGATGAAGAATGAACTGTAGCGCTCAGAAAAAGCTGCCAAGAGCTGGATGTGGTGATATATGATTGTAATCTCAGCGCTGGGGAGGTGATATCAGGAAGATCATTATGAGTCTGAGCTGTGTTGTGAGAGCCTGTATCAAATATATAAAATGAAAAAAAAAGTTGCCTAAGTAGTCACTCAATTTTTGATGTTACAAAACTAAGTCAACTGTCATTTTATAACACAGAATACATTTTAGTGTTTTCTAATAACACAATATAATCATTAATCATAAACAGAAATAGGAGCTGAAGTATTCCTTATCCATCATTTTGGGTTTTATACTCTTTTTTTTTTTCAGTACCAGGAATTGAACTCAGGACCTTGTACTTGCCAAGCAATTGCTTGTTCTACTGAGCTATGTCCTCAGCCCTTGGATTTTTATACTCTTAAAAAGGAAACTCATTACATTGAGATTTTGTTTATACATTTAGATATTTAGTATTTATATAAATTATATATGTATATATATAAATTATATATAAATTATATACATATATACATAATTATACATATATACATATATACATAAATTATATACATATATAAATTATACATGTATTTATATAAATAATACACTACGTACAAAGTGCCATTTTCGAAAAATATGTATGCATGATTTTTTCATTTAACTCACTAGGATGAAATTATTCAAAAATAGTGATAAAAATAAAGCAGACTCATTCCTCAAAAATACTTGTATTTAAGAATTTATTTTTTAAAAGAAAAATTATAATAGTTTAGAAATAAAGTGCATCCACTATGAACTCAAGGCAAGAAAAAGTAGAGGTGACACAAAAAAATCAAGCCACAAAACGAAAGTACTAAATCATGTGTTAATTTTAAGAATTTCTTAGCTTGGATAAGGATGGACAGCATGAGGAGAGCCCTTGGCTGGCGTTCACTCAGGCTCAGTCAGTCCCAGCACCTCTCTGTCTGGCTTTCACACACACACATGCACTCACACACTCACACACACACACACACACACACACACACACACAGAGAAGAATTTTTACAATTTTTCACATGAAATGGTAAAAAAATATGTGGACAGAGAGTGACATCTGAGAGAGAAGAAAGAGAACAAACGGATTTTTCTTAGACAACAATCATTAAGAAGTAATGTACTATAGTGCATAAGACTGTAGTGTGGTACACTTACTGCTATAGTAGCCTAGATGCCATTTTACTATTATTATTACTATTATTGTTAATATTAATTGTCAATACTGAGAACTGAACCCATTGCCTTCTCACAGTATTATGTATCCAGCCTATGCATTTAATTTTATTTATTATTTTACTGTATATTTTAAATTTTCTTTTAAAGAAAAAACACTGACAATAAAATAGTTTCAAAACAGACTAGAAGGACAGTAACTCTAAGTAATGTACTGTGTATTGTTAACTTTATAGCAGGCATGTTTTTGTATTTCAGGGAAGGGTCTACAGGGTGGTTAGGATCTCACTACCAGATCAGACTCTTAGTGATCCACCTTTTACAGCCTCCCAAGAGCTGGGATTACAGGGGTGCGCCACCACGCCCAGCCTCAAATGCCATCTCAGGTGCCACCGGAGGTGGGGCTGGCAAGGCAGGCCTTGGGGATTGACGTCCAGGCCCCTGTGCCTGCCTGCAGCCACTTTAATCTGCTGAGGTATTTGTCTGGTCCCCGCTGAGTTATTTGGCCAGCCCTATAGTAATTATTTATAGCACAAGATATAAGCATGCATTTTTTTTGTTTGTTTTGAGATGGGGTCGCTAATTTTTCTTATTTGGGCTCAGAGGAGAGATGCTCCACTCTCACACTCTCAAGGCTTTGGTTAGAGGGATGAGCCACCAATCTGATTCATCCCTTCACTTTTCAAATGTGATAATACATAACTTATTTAAAAGTTGTGCAGGTTTACTGATCATGTGCAATTGTTTCACTGAAATTACACTGTACATATGAGCCAATGCCTTGAAAGTTTAACTGAATACTGATAAGGATAGAAAGTTAAACTATTTTAGAAAAAAAAAAACATGGAAAATGTGATAAGCTGTATTCAGAACTCATTAAAATGTCTCCTAAATAAAAGATTTTTGTAAGATTCACATACTAATAAAAGTCAGATTAAAATTTTAGTCATATGAGGCAATACTATAAAACTATTGTGTACTTACAAGAGTTAGTTACAATTTCCTAACCAGTTTCCAACATGATTTATAAATATGATGTGATAACAAATCATGCACAAATTATTCTTGGGAATATTGACAAACTGGTTTCAATGCAATGTGGAATGAAAAAGAACAGAAAGAAAGAAGAAACAGAGAGAGAGAGAGAGAGAGAGAGAGAGAGAGAGAGAGAGAGAGAGAGAGAGAGAGAGAGGGACCAGATGACAAAATGTTGAAAGAAATAAATTTGGATACTGACACTACATGAATGCTGCATATAAGTACAGAGATTGAGCCATCAGGACAATGTGGTACTGACCAATAAGTAAAGGAGATTTGAGAGCTCTGAAATGGTCCTTAAGACTGTGATGTGATCTTTAGCAGTTACCTATCACTCATAAAGAGAGAAAGGCGATTCAATTTAGAAATGAATCTCTAGTAATCTGCATAGAAACTACTAGATACATGTAATGAGAGACAGGGAATCTAGACACAGTACTTAATCTATTTTACAAGAATTCACTCAGAAAGGTTTTATTAGTCAGTTTTCCCATCACCAGTACAACATACCCAGAACTCACAGCTAAAAGGAAAAGAGGTTTAATTTGGCTCCCAATTCTGAAAAAATAACTTCATGGTCAGCAAGTTCCAAAGTAGAAAGTGGCATGGTGCATGGCCATGGTGAAGGAAAACATCTCACCTGATGTTGACCAAGAGAAAGAGAGAGCAGTGAAGAGGCATAGAGCAGTCAAGAGGCACCGGAGGAGTGTAGCCTTCGGGCCACCCCTCCGGTGCCTCAGCACTCCAGCCAGCTTCCCTCCCAAGCACACATGAGCATGATGGGCTGGATTAACACTCTGATGCATAGATGGCGTTCTCAGGATACAGTACAATCACTGCCCCAGAGTCCTATGAAAGACACATTAAAAGAAGAGAGAAGCTACAGAGTGAGCAAAATCTGTACAAAGCTACTTGGTAAGTAATTGGTATTGAGGGCTGGGATATAGCTCGGCAGTCTAAGCACTTGCCTGGTAAGCACAAGGACCTTGGTTCAATCCCAGGTACTTATGCTGTGCAGACCCCAGAACCCCAAGTGAGCCATGGGGGCCACCGAACCCGGGCAGGGTGGTGCACACCTGTAATCCCACAGCTGGGACAGCTGAGACAAGAGGATCACTACAAGTCTAAGATACATAGCGAGACCTTATACCAAATAGATGCACAAATAAATAAGTAAATAAATGATGAAAATAAATTATTGATATTAAGATACAGGACTCTAATACTTAATAGTAAAACAAATTATCACTGAAAATAAACAACCCTGAAGAAATACCTCACTGATGAAAACATATAGATGGCAAATATTAATTGAATAAATATTTGAAAATTTAAATATTAATATCAAAAGAGAACGCAAATCAAAAATAAAAATGTGATATTACTGTACAATTAACATAGTTAAAATCTAAAACAATAACAAATGCTGGTGAGAATGTGAACTGATAGAAAATTCTTTGATGTTGACAAATCATAAATGTACCAAAAGTTTTAAGAATGTTTTTGTAGTTTCTAAATAACTAATCATATTCCCACCACATAACTCGGAAATTGTATTTCACAGCTTCATAGTCCTTGTCCAGATAAGTTGAAAATATGTCTACCTTAATTATTGCACAAAAATATTCATATGATTGGCAAAACTAGAAACCAAACAAGGTGTTGAATAAGTGGTTCTCAAATAAAAATTAATCATAGTAAATGCATATTATAAAAATTTTTACCTAAAGATATCAAAAACCTTACCTCTCATCTCAGGTAACTACATAAAAGTACTTTATTCTTAAAATTGAAAGGAGAAAATACATAAAAAATTAGAGCAAACAAATGAAATTGAAAATAAGAACACAAAGGAGAAAATTCACAAAACCATTGGCCTTTCATAAATCAATCAATAAAATCACTAACCTTGTAGTAAGCCTAATCAAGAAACACAAGAAAAATCTGCCAGAACTATTATGTATTATCACTGCTGATCCCCCCTGAATAAAAATATACTGAAAGTAATATGAAGCACTATTCCAGTAAGTCAATGCCTTGGATGAAATTCTTGAGAGTTGTTTTGGAGGTTCTAGCAGGGGAGCACAGCTACTCATATACCCTAGACCGAGGAATGGTCCTCCTCTGTCGAGGGTGGTTGTCCTTTTCGACAGAGCATGCAGCTTCAGGAGGGATGCACATGGATGGTTGAGAAAGGAAGGGGCCACCCGCCTAGCCAACCAGATAAGCCGAATCAACCCTGGCGATCAATGGGGTGACAGATTTTGGATGAAATTCTTTAAGAGTCAATTAAAATTTAGAAAAGATCAGTAGGTAAAATGAATAGGTTTATATTTATGAAAGATATTTGACCAATAATCATTAGTATTCTAAGAGGAAGCACTATGTGGAAGATGGTTATCAAATGTGAGTTCAATAGTCAATCTCAATTTTGATGATTTCAATTGTGAATTTAATGCAGTGTTAATTACCAATTCTCTATAATCTGTGCCTAAAAATATAATCAGAAGTACCACACCCTAACACATTTGACAAAGCTTGTGTTAATTTAAACTAGAACTATAAATATTATTAAGAACATGCCAAGAGATACAAACTACAGGCCATTATCTCTTAAAGAATGAGTAGAATACATTAGAAGATACAGAAACAACTCAAAACATGCTAAGCCATCTTATCATCCATAAATAGGTCAAACACATTTACTAGAAGCCTCTTTAACAAATGGTGTTGGAAATCTGGCTTTTCACATGCTGAAGACAAAAATTAGACCCATAGCTCTCAGCATGCACTGAACTAAAACCAAAATGTATTTTAAAATTGTTAAAATCAGGGTGATTTTTTAAACTAACAAAATCAATGTGGATATTTCTCAAGAAACTTAGATGCTTGTTTGACCTAGATATTTCCCTTTTTCCAGAAAGAATTAAAAATTTCTATTCCAAAGTGAATTATACATACCCCTATCTACAGTAATATAGTTAGGAATGGCTAAATCTTAGAAACAGTCCAAATGCTCATATATCATTAAGTGGTTATATAATGCAACTCAGCCATAGCAAGAATAAACTTGAGACATTTATAGTTAAATAGGTAGACTTGAAGACCATACTCTTTAGTAAAATGAATAAAACACAAATATATAAATATTGTATTGTTTCTCTGGTGTATGACATCAAAAGTGTAAATAAGAACCAGAATACATAGCAGGTCATTTGCAATAGGAAGAAAATGTTTAATTGGGAAGGGGAACTAGGGAGGCTGAGGGAAGAATGAAGGAAGGAAAAGAAGAAAACAGCAGAAGAAGGTATTAAAATAGAAACAATACTGGTAAATAGGAAGAGAAGAGGAAATGAGGGGAGCATGAGGAAATAGGAAAAAAGAGAATTGAGATAACTAATGCACACATACAAATTTATTTTTGTTTTTAATAATTTTATTGAGAAACAAGTAGTAATGAGACAGTTTCAAAATCAATCAGTAGGACAGTTTCAACAATAAATACAATGCATATTGTTGTCTCAGTGGTGATTCACTGTACAAGATGCAAATATCACATCCTGTATACAAACACTATTAGAACACATCTTTTTATTCATTGAATCAAGAGAATGTAGATGTATATCTATCCTATTTTTAATATACAGATACAAAGTGGTCATTCAACTGTATCAGCTTTTTTGTTTAGTTTTGACAGAGAAGGATATTCTTTTGTCATTTAAATACTGTAGGTGTATTAATTAAGCAAAATATTTCAATACAGTCTAGTAGTCCACAATAGTAGTGGGTTGTCCATAGGACTGGCACTGTCAGAATTTGTTGACTTGAGCCATTTACAGCTCAGCATATTAATATGGCTTTACTTTTCATACAGCATTTTTAAACTTTTCTGCTGAATGGTTAAGACCAAGGTAAAGCAAGACCTATATAACAAGAAACGCAACTTTTGTATCTGATAAGGTCAGTCAAGTTCCCTCAGGTTTTATCCTGAAACCCTGTACACACTTTTTAGATCCTTTGTCAGTGTCAGCCATGTGGATGAGTCACAGCCATTGCTTGACCAGTTTGCTCTCTGTGAAAGCATGAGAGAATGTTTTCTTTCCCTGTGACCCTCCTTAGGCACACTCTACATCATCAATCACATTCTTCTGTGGCCCCATAATCTCCTTGACCAGAAAATTTGTAATGCAACTGAATTAAATGATGTTGCAGTATAGCTTCACCTATGTGCTGAATCTTCACTGACTTTGAGAGGTGAGGGCCAAAATGTTGGCTGTCTTGGAGCCCTTCTTTTTATCTCAATTATAGGCTGCAAAATTAGCTTGTTAAACCTCCAGAAGAGAAGCTTATTAGTACCCTACAACATATGCAGTTGAGTTTAACCTAACTGTCTCAATATCAAACATATTAGGCATAACACAGAACAGTTATTTTCCATCAATTATTGATACATTAAACTGTAAGTCCCTACAGAATATGAAGAAAAAATAAACAATATTTTAAAAATATAAATAAACACGTATTTTTACACAGAAATTTAGAAATCTAACTGTATATAATATTGTAGCGAGACAGTCTTCTGACTTTTATTCTCGTCTCTTTTTTTGCATTTATTACACTTTTTTTTAACCAAACATTTTCTTGATAGTAAGAGAACTGATATGTCATGACAAGCAAGTATTTAGTAGACCAGAATGACAGTCATTCCGAGCATGACCCTACTATTACACCTACCAAAAAAGAAAAGTCCAAGTCCTGATAGATTCACCACTGATTTCTACAAGACATTTACAGAAGATATAATCCCTACACTCTTCAAACTTTTCAGTGAAGTAGAAAAAGAAGCAATCCTTCTGAAAATCATTCCTGGAGGCAAATATTATACTGATACCAAAACCAAGGAGAGAAGCAACTAGAAAGAACAACTATAGGACAATATCCCTCATGAACATAGATGCAAAAATCCTCAATAAAATCCTAGCAAATAGAATATAGCAAATCATCAAGAAGATTATACACCATGACCAGGTAGGATTCATCCCAGGGATGCAAGGATGGTTCAGTATCTGAAAAATTTATAAATGTAATACACTATACCAATACAGCCAAATTTAAAACCACAAGATCATCTCAATTGACACAAAAAAGGCTTTTGACAAAGTCCAATACTCATTCATGTTCAAAGTCCTAAAGAAAACTGGAATAGATGACCTCTACTTCAATCTGATAAAAGCCGTCTATGACCACCCAATGGCTAATATAATTCTAAATGGTAAAAATCTGAAATCTTTTACTCTCAGATATGGTACAAGACAAGGTTGTCCTCTATAACTCCTCCTATTCAATATAGTTCTGGAATCATTAGCTACAGCTATTAGACAGAAGGGAGAAATTACAGGAATAAGAACAGGTAAAGAAGAAGTTAAATTTTCACTATTTGCAGTTGAAATGATACTTTACTTACTTGACCCAAAAAACTGCCCAAAGAAGCTACTAGAATTGATACACAAATTCAGTAGCATAGCAGGATACCAAGCCAATACTCAAAAGTCAATAGCATTCCTCTACACAGATAACAAACACACTGACAGGGAATTTAGAGTAACAATACTGTTACAACAGCAATGAGGAAAATGAAATACCTTGGAATTCATCTAACTAAAGAAATCAAAGATCTTTACAAGGAAAATTACAGTACTCTGAAGAAAAGAGATCATAGAGGATTTCAGAAAACAGAAAGGTATTCCCTGCTCCTGGATAGGAAGAATCAACATTGTGAAGATGGCCATACTCCCAAAATGGCTGTACAGATTTAATGCAGTCCCTATCAAACACACCTCACAGAACTAGAGAAATCATTCCTAAAACTTATTTGGAACCAGAAAAGACCAAGATTAGCAAAGGCAATCCTGGGTAACAAACAGGGTAGGAGGCATTACAATTCCAGACTTGAAATTATACTAGACAGCTACTTGGATAAAATCAGCATGGTACTGGCAACACAATACTCCTGAGGTTCAATGGAATGGATTAGAAGATGCAGAAGCTGCTTCAAACTCCCTCAGCCACCTGATATTTGATAAAGGGGCCAAACATGCTTACTGAAAGAAAGATAGCCTGTTTAAAAAATGATGCTGGAAAAACTGGCTACATGTTGAAAACTAAAACTTGACCCAGATCTATCACATGCACTGAAAACAAGTACAAATTCCTGTGCTGAAAGTGAAAATTATGTATATTTATAATGTGCTGGTAATCTTTAATGATTAAAAAATGAAGAAACAAAAACATGCTGCCTGATTAATGATCTAGATAGATTGCTAAGTAATTAATCAAAGTTTTACACTTAAATAAATGAATGTAAACAACGATACCTAGAAAAAATATGAAAAAGATTGCTAAAACTTACTAGTAAACTTAATTCAAAATGAATTCCAAGATTTTTACTCAAAGGGAGAAATTTTAATTTTAAATTTGCAAGACTCATTGAAAATTAATCCATGTAAATGATACTATAGACTAAAGATTGTCACCATGTCTCTTAATAGAGAAAAGATTTGACAAAAATCTAATATGTGTACCACAGTAAATACACAAATAGACTCTAGCATACTAAAACTAGAGTCTAACTTTCTGAAATTGAAACTTATATACAGTGCATTTACAAAAATTATGTACTTGTGTTCTATTGAATGTAAGAAATTGGGTGAAATCTCCTTAATGTGCGAGAAAGGCTTGCATCTCTTCTCTTGTCATTCCTTCTTTCTATTTGTTGGAGATTATTTGTGATCTAATTTCTGCAGTTGATTCTTTACTGCAGACGCTATGAATTCAGAAATTTCTTTTTTTATTTGAGAGGCTATTTCTGATTTGAGTTCCTCTATACAGTTCTGCAGGTTTGTTCGTTTGTTTGTTTGTTTTCTTTAACTTAGGCAGTATTACTTAAAAAAGTTTAGCTGTGCGATGGCCAGTTTCTTCTGTGCTAGTGTCTTCTGAACTTGTTCTGGGTGGGCTTAGAGCATGAGTTTGAATTTTACTTCTTCTCTTTGTCATTTTGTATAGCACTGTCCCTTGACTTTTGTTGTAGAGCTTTGGTACTCTACAAAAGTCAGAAGTCCCAACCCATGACTACATGAGGTTTTGGGGGGACAACTGGACACAAAACATAACACCAAGACATATAATAGTCAAGATCTCAGAAATCCAGCACAAGAATAATACACTGAATTCAGCTAGAGAAAAGAAATAGATCACATTTAAAGGAAAATCCATCTGAGTAATGACAGACTTCTCTTCACAAATCATGAAGGCAAGAAGAGCATGGAGCAGAGTACTTCAAGTCCTCTATGAAAACATATTCCAGCCCAGACCACTATATCCTGCAAAACTCCCTTTCAGGTTTGATGAAGAAGTGAATGCTTCTGTAACAAAGAACAGCTAAAGACTTTTATGACCACAAAGCCAACATTAAACAGACTACTAAAAGATGTTCTACAGAGGGATGAAAATGATCAGAACTCCATGAATGAGATCTGAAAGAACCCACCAAAAGGAACAAACAATTAAACACAGGAGAAAAATGAGTAAACAACATCAGGGTAATAACATGTCAATTGTAAGTCAATACATCTCGATTATAACTCTCAATTTAAATGGACTCAATTCACCTATTAAAGGAAATAGACTGGCACAGTGGATTACAAAACCAAATCCAACAACATACTGTATAGGAGAATTACACTCAACTCATAAAAAAATTCATAGGCTGAAAGTCAAAGGCTTTAAAACAATATTACACACCCCAGCACCTCAGAAAAAACAGGGGTAGCAATCCTGTTCTCAGACAGTCTCAACTTCAAACCAAGAATGATCAAATGAAATAAAGAAGGCTACTAGTTAGGGGAAGAATTCAAGAACACTCTTTCTTTTTTTAAAGTTCATGGAATAAGACAGTAGATATAAGGACAAAAATATAAAATTAAATTGAAATGTCTGAAAAGAAGCAAATAAAATTGTCTCAAAATGTAGATAACATGATAAAAGAAGAACTTGGTGCTTTTCTAGCTAGCTGATGATTTACAAGAAGTGGATGTGATGACTGAATGTGATGGAAATGGTACTTTTCTTTCTCTGATCCCCAAACTAACTGCCATGTTTTAATCATAAGGCAAATGTAAGACTAATTGCAGCCAAGGAACATTTTACAACGTTCTTGACTAATACTTCTCAAGATTACACAGGTTATCATGAGAAGGGAATCTGAGAAATGTTCAGAGTCTAGTCTGCCTAAGAAAGACACAGTGAATAAAGGCTATGTGGAACACTGTGTCATTAAAAAAGCAGTGAAACAAAAACAAAGGATACTGTAGAAGGTGTGGAGTTATTGTGAGTCATGTTCAATGATGCCTCAGTTAACAAATGCTTTTATTTGTGAGCAGTGTGACTCACAAACAGAAGTGTTCAGAAACATTTTGTTTTTCTGAGCTCTGCATAAGGTGACTGATGTGAATGTGGGAATCACCCTACGCAAACACAAACATGACCATCTCTCCCAGAATCACGGAGTGAATTAAGTTTCTGAACTGAGGTACAATTCTATATCAATAGTTAATTTCATTCTTAGAAATATAGCATAGTAATATAAAATTTAAAAAAGTGGGGAAGATAATTAGGAATATATGGTATGGCCATTAACTGTGATTTATAAACCTGAGAATTTTTTTTATATTCTTTGTACAGGCTCTATAGGGTCTTACTACACAGATACGACTCCTAGTGATTCTCCTGATTTCAGCCTCTCAAATGTTGTGATTACAGACATGTGCCACCACACCCAGTCTCAGTCTGTCTCAGCACACCTGGTACAACACACAGGGCATCAAAAGGTCCCTGCATCTGACTAAGAATGTGCCTTAGTCTGCTGAGTTATGTGGCCAGCCCCAAACCTGAGTAAATATCACTTAGCCTGTTAGGAAAATTCTAGCTGCATCTGTGAACGATTGACCTGTACACCACAAACTAAGGAGTGAAGACCCAGCCCAGATGTGAGCAGTACCAACTGACAAGCCTGTAGTTTCTTTCTTAGAGAAAGAAAGAAGGAAGTCTTCCCTTCCTTTCTTAGAGGAGCACTGAACTTTGCTTTTTGCCTTGAAGATTGGTCCCCAGCATTGTCTTCTTAGCCTTCCACCACAGACTCTTTAGCCTAAATGATATGTTATGGGCTGGGATAAAATTTACCTGTGTTTTTACTTATATTCTGAGACTGTGGATGATACTAAGACTACAGTTGTGCAATGAATTAATCTGTAAAGGAAACATTAAAAGTAGTTCAAAGCTCATGATGCAGCATGTGTACTACTGGTGGGATTTAGTCAGGTTTATATTGAAAATCTGGAGCAAAACTTATTTTAACAATTTATGGTTTTGGCTGAAGAGATAGCTCAGTGTTCTAAGCACCTGCCTGGCAAGTGCAAGGACCCGGGTTTGATCCCCAGTGCCACATGTCCAACTAGCTCTGGAGCCAGCCACTGAAATCAGGTGTGGTAGCACACGCCTATAATTCCAGAACTAGGGAGACTGAAACAGGAGGATCACTATGAATCTCAGTTGCTTAGTGCGATCCAGTATCAAATTAATGGATGAATTAATTAAATGAAAATAAAATTTTTGGGGGTGCTCGCCAAATACTTTAGCAGATTAAAGTGCCTGCAAGCAGTTGCAGAGGCCAGGGGTTCCATCCCCAGGATTGCCGTGCAGGACCTGCCCCAGGAGCCCACTGAGGGCGCAAGTGAGATTGGGTGTGATGGTGCACACCTGTAATCCCAGCTCTTGGGAGGCTGTAAACAGGCAAATCACTAAGAGTCTGATCTAGTAGTGAGACCCCGAACACCCTGTAGACCCTTCCCTAAAATACAAAAAAAAAATAAAATAAAATAAAATAAAAAAAAAAGGAAAAATATTCATCTTTCCCAGGAAGGATGGGACTGCAAATTTAGTGACTTTAAGAGTACAATTGCTGAAAAGATTGAAAAGAAGATTTAAAAAGAAGCCAAGGAGCTTGCAGCAGGACAATAGGATGGATGATTTTAGGATTCTGTAAGAATGAGCAAGGGGCCACCTCTCACAGGATCAATGTCACGAAAGTAAAATGTTTTACTTTCAAAGCCCCAGGACACTCTGCCCAAAATGGCCACTAGGGGAACTGGTTACTCAAGGTTTCTGTCACAGAGCTCAGGCACTCACAGATCACTGCAACCATGACTGAAAGGGGCTCAGCTATCAATTCAGTGGGCAACAGAACTTGGCAGCATCCATGTGGTACTAGTTTTACGGTCATACAATATGCAAGAGTTATGAGATGCTTCAGCTGGAGGCCTGGGACACCTGGGAATGTACCTTTAACAGGTACTTTTATTTATTTTTTTTTTGTTTTGTTTTTGTTTTTGTTTTGGTAGTACTAGTGGTCGAACTCAGGACTTTGCACTTTCCAGGCAAGCACTTATTCCTCTGAGATATCTCCCAGACCCTCTAACAGGGCAATTTGTGAAGTTGTGAAAAGAAGGCAAAAGTCCAATAAAGACTTCAGGAATTTGGAAAACCTGAAATGTGAAACATTGGGGAAAATGCATGCAGTGAGTATCAACAGTTCCAGAGGAAACTGAGAAAGCAACACTTAGCAGTGTCATAGCAGTATGTTCACCTCAGCCGTTTAGGGTATGTATCTCAACTCCACAAATGTCTTTGAGTGCCATACATGAAAAACAATAATTTATTGTTTGTTATACAGTATTTTGGTCTTACTTTTGTCCCATTAAGTACTATCCACATATTTATTCATTTCAAAACAAGAAGGTTTACTCTGTGGCTTTGTAAATATGCAGTGTTTAACTTTATTTTGGTTTTTACCGAGAATTACAACAAAGAATGTGCCTTGTGTCTCATAATCCTATGCAGTCCATGGAACATGAACTCCTCAGCAATGCTAGTCTTTGTTGGCTGTTACAGGTGGACTGAAAGTATTTCACACAAAGATTGATGTGAACCTTTGTGAGGTCCAGGAGGAGAATGTTGTAGTGTAGGCTAAGGATCTACCTGAGGTTTCATGCACTCACAGTAGGGCCAAAGAAAAGAAGTCTTAGCACACTAGAGATGACATGCTATTTGAAGATGGTTTCTTGTTGTTGCTGGCTGGTAGCTGGAGTTAGGAACTAAGGGACACATCTATCTCTGTCCTCTATATTCTCTCTCTGCCACTGGGCCACCACTGGAGAAGCTTTCAACCACCAGGCTCTTCCAATACACTTTCCTGCCTTGGACCCACCAGCTGTAGCCTGAAGCCTGAGCCAAAATACAATGAAGACCTCTTTTTTTAAGTTATGAGTATCAGGTATTACTTGTCACTGAGGAGAAAGTAAGTAGGATAGACAAGATCTCTATCTCCATAATTTCTTATTTTCTAAATAAAAATGTAAAATTAAATACATTTAAGAGGGCTGGGGAGATGGCTCAGTGGAATAAACGCTTCCCTGACAGGTGCAAGGGCCTGAGTTCAATCCCCGGTTCCAAAAAAAAAAAAAAAAAAAATACATTCAAAAAACCAAAGTCACTACCTACCTAAAATACACTAAGCATGAGATTGAGAAATGCAACTGTATGTCTTAAACTTTTTCCTGATTATTTTATTTAATAAAATTCATTTTTCATAATTGAAAAATTGAGAGCTCAAGCTAATATGTTTTTTAATAATATGAGATAACTTTCAGAGGATTGCAATTTGTTTTTAAAGTCCACATAAATAATTCATCTTTATGGAAATGTAATATTAAACTGACAATTAAATGTGTATGATGGATGTCTATTGGAAATTACTCCTGAGCTTTAAATTATGGATTTCACACCTGATGTATTCCAAAGTGTGTTGATAACAAATGGAAAACACTTCTGCATCACGGCCAGCTAAATGTGCTCTATTAACTTGATGGTAAATATCCTTTCATGCTGGTGTTTGCACAAAGCAAAGCGTATATTACACATCAGGTGCATGAGAAATGCATTTAATTGGATATTAGTAACACTGACATGCAAGGGAAAAGCACATCATTAACTTAGAAAATAATTTGAAGGTTACGCCTGTCTTTTTTTCTATAAAGAGTTTATATAAGTTAATAAAGCTTTTTTATTTATATGATGTTCAGTAGTTTCATGCTTAAATTTAACACAACAGTAACATGAACAAATTATTTCTAGTAACTCAAGCTAGAGGGTTGAAAAAGTTTACATAATAGACCTACACTATTGCAGTCACTCTTTTCAAGTTTCTGAACCACTTATTAGCAACTTTAGAATAATTAGATAATTCATCATTTTAATGTTCAAATACATGAATTAATTATTATGTGAATCAATATCACATATTTAGGAACTCAATAAAAGTAAAAGGTGATCTATATTTCTTTATGCTAAGGACACTGAAACATGGTAAAATAAATCAATCGTCTTAAGTAAAATACACAACTGAGGAACACAACTCAAGAGTGCTAAGTTAGTTGAATGACAATGGAGTATCCACCTTTGACAGGTGTAGACAAAGAAAGGGGTATAGAAAGAAAAATCATGATGTGTGTGTATGGACAGTACAGTTGGGATAGATAACGCTGTGCTTCTACGTAATCCCACGAGAGGTAAGATCTGCACTAATGGTGGCTGGACAGGATATTATGTCAGCTTCTAGTACTACGGTCATCAACTAGGAAAATAATTATTGAATTTTTGATATAATTCAGGTATAAAAAATAAGATAAGTAAGCAGCTACACTCTTGATTTACTGATAAGAGACATCTGCTAAAATAATATCTGTAAATATAATATCATGTATGCACCTTGTACAATACCAAAACATTACGAAAACAGTTTGCAGTGTATTAATTTAACAAATCTGTCTTGTTAGGGTGTCTTGAAACTGTCTGATTGATATTTGTACTTCAATAAAATAAAAAATAAATTTAAAAAAAAGAGTGCAAATTGTAGAAGGTCTTATTTCATAGGACTTTTTCAAGATTTTATTGAACACTGCCTTTTTTGGTGGGGGCGCTGTTACTGTGGAACAAACTCAGGACCTTATGTTTGCCATGCAGCCTCCTATGATGCTGAACTGTCACCCTGGCCCTAAAGAGTGCCTTTCAAAAACTAAAACACACACACACACACACACAAAAAAAAAAAAAAAAAAAAAAAAAAAAAAAAAAAAAAAAAAAAAAAAAAAAAAAAAAAAAAAAAAAAAAAAAAAAAAAAAAAAAAAAAAAAAAAAAAAAAAAAAAAACTAAAACATTGAAATTCTGATATCCAAATATATTTAACAGCCAGTGATGTGCTTATCATCTCAATGTTTTTGATTATTAGGATATTTAAGGGGTTTGTTTTGATTTTTGTGTTTGTTTGTACAAGGAATTGAACCCAGGACCTCGTGTTTACCAGGAAGGCGCTATACTGCTGAGCTATATCCCTAGCCCTTTGCTTTTGTTTCCAACATCTGAAAATTGCAGTACTTCAGAGATTAGAGGAAAAGGTATAAATAGAATTTATGATCCAGTACAGAAGGGAAGAATTAAATTTAGTCAGCTTTCCTAGAATTCAAATTTTTTCATTTGTGCTTTATTTGTAACTATATCTCTTCTTCCTCATGCCGCAGTCTTAATGGAAGTGGAAAAAAAATTACTTAGTGAAGTCTCTTAGTAGATTTAGTAATATCAGAAAATTCCTTAAAAAGCCATGGTAGTGCTTCTGAAATTGGCAAACTCATAAGAAACTCTTACTAGCATTGCACAGATCACATTACTGGACATGTTTCCAAATGTTCTTAACAATAAATTATAAGAAAGGGGTCTTGGAATTTAAATGACTTTTTATTACCAAAAATATATAAATCATCTTAACCTAGATTTTCCTATCAAATCTAAAGTAGGTACTAGAAATAAATGTATCATTTTATGAATTTAGTGGAGATAAAATATTTAAAAAATTAAATATTAATGCACATTGTACACACAATATATTCTACCTTTAATATTCCATTACTGAACAGAGTGTGTTTCTAGAATCAGCTAGATAATCTGCCAAAATTTTACCATGTGGCATGCCTAAGCATTACACAGTTCACAAACTATCAATTATTTCCTAGATTGCAGAATACTTGTCAAGTAATTATGTAATGCAGAAAGCATTATCTCTCTTAAATTTAAGATACAAACAAATTTATCTCTTTATTAATTCATAAAATTAAGGGTATTAGCATTTGCATTATAATAAAATTCACCCAATTTAAGTATGTGGTTCGATGTTGAAAACGCATGCAAATTTGTAATCAACATCATGGTCAAAATATATAGCATTTTTTTCATTCAAAAGAAGAGCTTTTGCGTCCTCTCAGATTTAATTTCTAAATAATAAATTAGCACTTTTAGGTTATGTGCTTTCAAACTGAGTTTAGCTGAATGAGAGGACTCTTCTCCCTTCTTTTTAAGTTTCAACAATATATTTATTTATTTATTTAAAATAAATAAATAAACATTAAGTTAGTTCTGGTGCACTGTTTAATCATGTTTGTCTCTACAGTAAAACAGAACATCCGCCATGCAGTCCACATTACAGGAAAATATGTTGTATGCTATCAGTGGGAGCCAAAAGAAATGATGAGAAGATGGATTACTTATAGCTTTAAACATTTCACTGAGTTTAGACTGTCTAAGTAAGTCCCCAGTCACTGAAATTTCTCACATTTATTGAGGACCACCAACAGGCCAAGGGATGTGCAGAACTAGTTTGGAATAAGCAAACTGTTATTTATATAACCTTTTGGCATTTACCAAACTCTAACTCTACAAATCACTAGGTAGTAACTTCCCAGGTAAAGAAATAAATGACAGGGCACTGCCTCCAGAAATCTGTTACCTTGTCTTCAGCTTGCTAGAATTACAAGGGGCCAGGTTCCTTGGGCTTTGTTCTTTGTTCCTTGCTCCCTTGGGACCGTAAGCTTCTGCCCCATATCACTACACTTTCCCATTTATGTTTTGTGCTGAATTTTTGTTAAGCACCAGAACGAGGACTGTAGACTTTTTCATTATTATTTTATGTGTTAGTACAGAGTCTACATGGTTTTACTACACAGATTGGACTCCTAGTGATTATCCTATTTTCAGCCTCCCAAACTCTGGGATTACAGGTGTACATCCAGTCTTATTCACCATCTAAGCATAACCTGTGGGCAGAGCAGGCACACTGGAGATTAAACCCGGTCCTTGTACCTTCTTAAGCAGGTGCTTTCGTCAGCTGAGCTATCGGGCTGCCCCATGTAGATTGTTGATTCATGGCTTGTTGGTGGGCTTGTCCTCATCATTACCAGGCAAGACAAGATATATGAACAGTGTAGAGAGAACACAAATTATTGTTATACTCCCTGATATGGTTTTGGGTTTTTGCAAAGTGAATAATACAGTATAGGACATGTTTTTTAATGGCGTTTTATAACAAATCTTCCAAGAATAACATACTACAAGTGCAGGAAGTCTATCCACACGTTAAAAGTCTATGCACACACTAAATATTAGTGAATTCAGATGAGGGCCCAGAGCACATAGCAATGCCTTCTACCAGTCCAACTGAATGCTTAAAACCCACAATAAAGTCTCATACATGCCCACTTCATGCATATGTGCTGGAAAGGCCTGAAGATCAGTGGTGGAAACCAGGAAATCTATGCAAATACGATGAAGGATTTGTGCTAGAAGACTGAGGGATCTGAGGTAGAGCTCAGAAGCAACACTCAAGCTGAGCAACAGAGCTTCACCAAAAATACCACAGCCATCCTCAGCAACAGCAAGGTCCTGAGTTTCTCCAGTAAAGAGGAAAGCAAGTTCCCATCTGGAAAGCCAATATAACAAACTTCATGAGGCTGAGAAATGCACCATCTTCCCCTCCGGAGCCAGGAATGGATATGCAAAATAGGAACCCAAGCTTCTCCAAAATTCATAGGGAAAACCAGCATGACAAGGTCCTCCAGCAGAACAGCCCAAGAGAACTAGCAGTCCCCAACAGCTCCAACAGCTTCTCCAAACAGCATCTCTAATGACATTCCAGCAGCTTCTCCTATTCTACATTTGTCCTGCCAGCAACAACCCCAGGTGGGCCTCCTGCACCCAGCACCATGATAGTTTAATTCAGCTGGGTATAAGAAGTTGACTACTTGGAGTGGATATCCAAGAAGTTGGATAGTGAGCTATGCACCACATTCCCACTAAAACATGAAATAGCTTGTAAAGAATTAAAGTTTTTCATGCCATTAAACATGTGAAATAGGTCCATACCAGACAATTCTGAGAATTATTTTCGCAAAAGTACTACCAATATGTTGCAGAAGAGACAAGATATCAGAGGTAATATTACCAAGTAAATGTCTTTTTATATTTTTATGGGAAATGGGTTTTATCCCATGGAATTGGAATTACACAGACTGAGGAGGTACTTAAACAATATTTTATTTTATTTTATTTTTTGTATTTTAGGGAAGGGTGTATAGGGTGTTCAGGGTCTTACTACTAGATCAGACTCACAGTGATCCACCTGTTTACAGCCTCCCAAGAGCTGGGCTTGCAGGCACATGCCACCACGACCAGTCTCAATTGCTGTCTCAGTGTGCCCCTTGGGTGGGGCAGCATGGCAGTTACGAGGATTGAACCTCCACCTCCTGCACCGGCTTGCAGGCACTTTAATGTGCTGAGCTATTTGGCTGGCCCCTAAATAATATTTTAAATGAAGTGGACACTGTAGATTAACAGTTTGATCTCTTAGCAAAGCAACAACTTGTTCTAAATCATTTATCTTAGTATTTAATTCTGAATCTATGTGTCTTTGTGAAGTCTATAATTGTTTTGAGTCTTTGTGTTACTGCTGTACAAAGTGAACAGTTTTTACACCTTGGCCCAGTGCTATGCTGGTTGTAGCAGCTATGGCTGTGACTGTTAATGTTTTAGAATTAAGGTTATCGAGAGTTTAATCATTTTCGTGTAGTGTCTCTAGAAAATGTTGGAACAGCATCATGGAAGGAGAGTCTGGCCAAGGGTGTTGTAGTTGTATAGGAAGCCCAGGTTTGATCGTTGCCTTAATAAAGTGTTACCCTAGAAAAGTTAAGGCTAATAGAAAAATCTACACAAGGACCAACCATGATGTGCAACGGTATAGTTAGAATGATTTTAATAATTAGGCCCTGTAAGCAACAGGTAAGGGAGTTGAACATGTGTCTGTGCAAAATGTGTGGTGCCTTTTTATAATTTTTAGACATAAATTATAGAAAGACAAACTTTTTACATATAACTTTTCTATGCTCACATATGTTCCAAAGAGGTAGCTAGCTTCTAAAGATGATGTTACAAGGAGATTATGGAGCCACAAGGAAAGAGATTGAAGTTCTATAGTGTGACAGGGGAGAGTCACATGGAGAGAAAACTTTCTCTCAGGCTCTCATAGACAGCAAACTGGTCAAGCATTGGCCGTGACTCATCCACATGGATGACACAGACAAAGGATCCACAGAATAATGTACAGGACTACAAGATAAACCCTGAGAGGACTTCACTGACCACATAAGAAACATAAAGTTCATGTGTTGGTATATAAGTCTTGCTCTATCTAGGTCTTATCCATCCAGCAGAAAAGTATAAAAATGAAGTATACATAGGGGGGGCCATAATATTAAGCTGAGCTGTAAATGGCTATGGTCAACAACTTCTTTGAATAACTCACTATTGTTGTGGAATGCTGGACTGTGTTGGATTGTGTTGTCGAGTTCAAGCACCTAAGTTAGTTGAATGTCAATGGAGTGCTTTCCTTTGACAGGTGTAGACAAAGGAAGGGGTATAGAAAGAAAAAATCATGATGTGTGTGTATAGACAGTGCAGTTGGGATAGATAATGCTGTGCTTCTACATAATCCTATGAGAGGCAAGATTTGCACTGATGGTGGTTGGACAGGATATTATGTCGGCTTCTCGTACTATGGTCATGCACTAGGAGAATAATTATTGAATTTTTGATATAATACAGGTATAAAAAATAAGATAAGTAAACAGCTACACTCTTAATTTACTGATAAGAGACATCTGCTATAATAATGTCTGTAAGTATATCATGCATGCACCTTGTACGGTACCAAAACAGTATGAAAACAGTTTGCAATGTATTAATTTATCAAATCTGTCTTGTTATGGTGTCTTAAAATTGTCTGATTGATATTTGTACTTCAATAAAATAAAAAATAAATTTAAAAAAAGATGATGTTAAATTGGTCTGAAGGAAAATGAGGGATTCTAGGGGACATTTCTCCTCTATGCTACATTATTGTATCATTGGCATTTTTAGGGCTGGTATAAATATCATCACTGCCATTCTGTTTTTATATTAATTTATTTTCTGCTGTCTGGACTAAGCCATAAGGGCTCCAATCTATGACATTTCCATTGGAAGTATTAGCCAATACCGAGGCTTTTTATTTTATAGACTTTCCAACATATCTAATCACTGTTATAAGCATCATTGGTATTTTTGACAGGGAGGCAGATCTGATGGTGGAAACATTTTATCATTACCTATACTTTTAAAGCTTTGTCCCTGTTAAAAATATCTGTTTTTTTCTCTTGTCCCTGGTGATATTTTTTACTATAGATAGTCAAATTCTTGTGCTTGTTCTTAAGCAATGAGATCTATATCCAAGACAAATGGGCCAGACCTTTACTCTAATCTCATAGGAAGAAATATTTCTTTGCTGGCACTGCTAGTCCCTGGAATCACAAAGGCCCCCCACTGTTCTGAGTGTGCTGGCACTTCAAGATCAAATACTTCATGCAGGCTATATGCAGTTCTTCACCGAGGCTAAGATACTGTACAGCAATCATCATTTGTTACCTTCCCATGTCTTGTAGTATATTTACTAAGACTGTTTTGTGGCTTGCTCTGGAAAGTCACCATGTCTCACCAGGACAGGTGGACCACTGCCATTAACCAGTTAATCAGAGTCTAATTACCTGCACAAGGGGCCGTCCTCTGCACATCCTGTGAAACCTGTCACAAAGAGGAGGTGCTGATTATGCTCGCTATTGGGATATCTCTTATGGGCATAACTCCATCTTCTGATTCCCACAATCCCACAGCGGTAGCAGCCACACAGATTCTGTGTTTCGCCCATCTGTTACTTCAGTTGTTTCACCAGGATCCTTAACTCTAGTCCATGTAAGTCATATATGTTGTATGAAGGGTAGAGCTTGGTGGTCCCCTGGTTGCCAGTCCCCCTCCTTGGGCTAGGGACTTTTCCAGTACCACATTCTGTCCAATGGTGGGCCTCACATCCCAGGTAACTCTCCCAATACACTCCGAATGATGGGGACTTTTGCTTCAGGAGGAGGCAGTGCTCCCCATGCACAAGACTTCTACTGTAGGAGCCGTTGTTCCAGGTCCTCTTTGGTCTTTTCTGCTGGCCTTCTGGCTGCAGCAGGTCTGTAACATCTTGCCTCACATTGTAGGAGAGTTGAAAACAGCCAAGCCACCTGCCCTGCTGACTCATGCTGGTGGAAAGAAATTTGCATGCCTATCATTTCTAAAAGTTCTACGCATCGCAGAGTGAGAGAACAACTGATTTCCAGTCTCCAGGAGACTTTCAAGACACTAAATAAGTGGCTACAGGTAACTGAGGTGATGCTTGGGGGAGCCCGTCAGCCTGGGGCTCTGTTTTAGCTTGATGTGTTTTCACATCAAGGGGACACTTACCTCATCCTGCCACTTACTAGGGTCAGGAGCTGAGGGAATATTTTCATGGAGGATGTCCTGAAGGAAAAGAAAGTGCACAGAGCTGACATAAGCAACAATAGTAAGCGCATGTCTCTATTGTTTGGCCCTCATATTTTGGCCATTATCAGGCCCTTCTTGTGCACTGTCATGATCATGTGGCACATATGTGGCTGATGTATGCTAAGTCCTTTTTCTGTAAGTATATCCTATGGTGCACATGTGCTGGACAGCAAGGTCATGTCCTTCTGGGTCCTCAGACACCTTGGGCTTTAAAACAATTTGCTGTGGCTCCAACACTCTTTTCTCTTCTAAGCACACCAAATTAAGGGTTAAAACAGTAAAGAAGTTCTCTGCTCCATCACAAAAATCCTGCAGCCAATTGTCCAGGAAAATAATGTCTCCTCTGGGCAATTGGCTCTCTAATCAGGATTAAGTATTACTCATCTGGGCATAGAGCCTAAGCATTAAATGATAGTTTAGACATCATAACTCACTTCAAGACTCTCTCACCTTACAGATTTAATAATCTTAAGTTATTTGTCACAACTGTTATGCAATTGTATCATATCAAATCTAAATTATTTAGCTACACTGATCTGCATGGAGTCCAGAAGCCAAAATTTTAGCAATAAGCTTTCCTCTACCAACCCTGTTAAAGTGAGTATTAAGATTTATTGTTGTGTTGCCCTCTTTTCAAGCAAATAGTTTATGTAACAAGCTTAGTTTTACTTAATCATTTTTCTTTGAGGTGGTGGTACACAACTGTAATCTTAGCACATGGGAGGCTTGGCAGAGTGATAGCCATCTGCTCGAAGCCAACCTTAGCTACGCCATGAATTTATGGCCAGTCTAAACTCTGTAGCAAAACTCTCCCTTAATTAAATAAAATAAACAAAAATAGTGCTCAGGATGAGTTTTTGATGTCTACTGCTTAAAAGTAATTTCTCTCAGACACTTAAGTATCACAAGTACACAGTGATACACCTACTCTGTCCACCCATACATGAAACCACTGATGTCCTTTAAAGGTAGAAACTCAAGGGCAGAATCATTCCTTGTTTATCATCATGTCTCTGTTATCATGGAATAAGAAGAAAAATACTGTCATCTGCACATCTTAATAAACAATAAAGAGGAGGAACAGTTAAACAAAGCTGGCTGTGCACTTGCTCTTGAATTCTCCTGGATTGAAGAGAACCATTCCAGTTACTATGAGACTTTTACAAAGACTATACTTCCACGACAACTTGAATTGACGAAACATAAATCACACCCTATCCCATCGCAGTTATAATATGTCCTTGATAATCAAACTACTTAAGACATAAGACTCCTTTCAGGGTGTGAGAGGCAGAACAAATGGTGATCACCTATCAGAATTAATGAGCTCATGCACTGTACACCTGGAAGTCAGCAAGCAGTGTTCTTACCTCCTCCGGGGATCATCATGAGTCTTTATAATCCTTCTTAAATTCTATATTGTTTTTCAAAACCCACAAGATGTTTAGAATTGAAAGGTGTCATTAATATATCTCTTATAAGGACTCCTCTTGCTGAACACAGGTGGACGAAGTAAATAAAAAGGTAAAATAAGAAAATTAAATGTATCCCTCTTACTTCCACTTTTAACAATATATAATATACTACTAAAACTATAGTGAATATTTAAATTTTCAGAAACATTAAAGTAATAGATACATTGCATCACTTTCCTTCAAAATGGTCCCTTTCAATTTGAGCAAATAAATCATATTATGCTTGCTACTTTCTGAAGCAGTTCTGGAAGTCTTTATTCATGAACTCTTTGCACTATCATGGTCTCCTTACTGTCCTGTGTCAACTGAAAAATCATCATCTTTCATGGTCATGTTGCCTTTGCAGAAGAGGTAGAAGTTGCATAGTACAAATTCCTGAGAATAAGGTAGATGAAGATTACTGTAATCGCTTAACAAGCTTGCCTTATGCTTGAGTGACACTTAACAGTAGCATTCATTGTATTTTTTAATTGCATCTTATAGAAACATGAAATAGAACTTTTAGAACTGTTTCAAACAGTAGCAAATATGTCAATATACTTGTCTTCAAAATAAGGGAGAATAATATGAGGGGGATTAATATGTTTTGCTATATTTTTAAAATTTAAACTTGCATTCTTTTTTATCATAGATGTGCATCTATGTATGAGGCACACATGATGTATAATCAGAATGAAGGGCACTCAGTAACCTTATATATCTGTGTATGCTTTCAAATACATTGTGTGTATGTTAATATTACAAATCACAAATTCAGAAAATTTTGGTTTTGTTACTTAAATGGAATGGAATTTGTGGTGGCAGAATGGTTGTAAACCAAGAAATTGTGATTAATATTACACAAAACACAGAAAAAGGCAAAAAAGAAGGTATGTTTCATTTACACCAGGCAGCATATATCATTTCTGTGAGATTATTAAAACTGAACTGAAAGCAGGAAAGTTGTTTTAAACATGCCATGGAAATAGAAGATTGTTTTAGAATGGATATAAAGTTGAGAAATACAAAATTTTCACTCAAAAAATGTCAGCTAGGCTTAGCCCTCCTTTCTGAAACATGCATCTTTTGGCTTTGGCATCCTAACATGGCAATAAAAAGGAGAGTACAAAAAAAAAAGGAGAGTACAGCGTGCAAATTAATGCTGCATAATTATGGATAATCAGGCAAGCCACTGATAACATCATTTGCCCGTTCATCAATGGGTGGCTATTATTTATTTGCAAGATGTCTTTCACGCTTGTTATACTTACAATTCTGTTTAGTTTGACAGATTCTCTAAGTAAATTTAGTTTTTCAATTTGGATCATATTCAGCCCTTCTTATTTTGATTTTTGCTTTCTTAATACTTCTATTGTTTATGCTCTCCCCAAGATTAACAACCTAGTCAAATTAAATAAGCACTTTGATCCTTTACTGCAAGAATTCCTGAAAGCAGGTTTAGAAACAATTAATAGAACATAATGAGAGTGAAAACTAATTTGTTTTACACATGCATGACTTCTACCTAAATTTGCAGGGATGCTTGAGGGAGCAATTTAATAATACATACAAGAAAAATAGACCTCTAACATTATTTCATTCACATTGGCAGATGTTATAAACTAATATTGTGTATACCCAATTATTTTTCCCTTGTTAAAAGTCATATGCATTTATGATTTGATGACATTAGAATGAATAAAAGCTACTGGTCACTCAAATTTCTGTGGGCTATTAAGTTGTTTTATTTATTTATTTATTTATTATTTAATTTTATTTTTTTAATTTTTGAATATTTATTTATTTTTTTTTCATTTATTTTTATTTTATTAAGATACAAATGTCAATTAGACAGTTTCAAGACACCTTAACCATACAGATTCAATGAATTAATACATTGCAAACTGTTTTCATAACGTTTTGGCATTGTACAAGGTGCATACATGATATTATATTTACAGATATTATTTTAGCAGGTATCTCTTATCAGTGAATTAAGAGTGTAGTTGCTTACTTATTCTATTCTTTATGCCTGAATTATATCAAAAATTCAATAATTATTTACCGAGTAGATGACCATAGTACTAGAAGCCGACATAATATCCTGTCCAACCACCATTAGTGCAGATCTTGCCTCTCATAGAATTATGTAGAAGCACAGCGTTATCTATCCCAACTGCACTGTCTATACACACACATCATGATTTTTTCTTTCTACAACCCTTCCTTTGTCTACACCTGTCAAAAGTGGGCACTCCATTGACATTCAACTAACTTAGGTGCTTGATCTCGACACCACAATCCAACACAGTGCAGCATTCTGCAACCATAGTGAGTTATTCAAAGAAATTGTCGACCATATCCATTTACAGCTCAGCTTAATATTATGGGCTCACGATGTATACTTCATTTTTATACTTTTCTGCTGGATGGTTAAGACGTAGGTACATCAAGACTTATATACCAACACAAGAACTTTATATTTCCTATGTAGTCATTGAAGTTCTCTCAGGGTTTATCTTGTAGTCCTGTACATTATTCTGTAGTTCCTTTGTCTGTGTCATCTACGTAGATAAGTCATGGCCAATGCTTGACCAGATTGCTCTCTGTGAGAGCTTGAGAGAAAGTTTTCTCTTCATGTGACTCTCCCCAGGAACACTTTAGAACTTCAATCTCTTTCCTCTGTGGCTCCATAATCTCCTTGTTCAGAAAATTTGGAGCTCACCTGAGTTTCATAATGTTGCAGTACAGGTTCTCCTGTGTCCTGAGTCTTTGCTGACCTTGAAAGGCTAGGGCCAAAATGTTGGCTGGCCTTGTGGCTCTTCTATTTCTCCAACTCTGACTTGTGATATTAGGTTGTTAACCATCCAGAAGAAAAGCTGATTAGTATCCTGCAGCATATGCCATTCACTTTGCCTTATCTGACTCAATTGATTTTACTTGATGTACGTTTCCTTTTGCATTTCTGCTTTTCACTTGTTATACTAGGGAGACTATACGATATTTACACATTTGTGTCTGGTTTATTTCACTTATGAGTATATATTCAAGTGGCATCCACTTCAGTATAAATGCTTCAAACTTATTCTTAATAGCTGAGTAATACTCCATTATATAGAAATACCACATCTTTTTCAACCATTCCTCATGTGATGGACATCTTGGTTGTTTCCAAGATTTTGCTATCACACATTGTGCTGCTATAAACATAGGTACACATATATGTCTATGATACAATGTATCCAGATCCTTTGGGAAAATTCCCAGTAGGGGGATAGCTGGCTTGAATGGGATTTCTAGTCCTACTGTTTTGAGGAGTCGCCACACTGACCTCCACAATGGTTGTACCAGTCTACATTCCCACCAGCAGTGGAGAAGTGTTCCCTTTTCTCCACAACCTCTCCAACATTTATTGTTGGTTGATTTCCTTATGATAGCTATTCTTTCTGGCATGAAATGATATCTCAGTGTTGTTTTTATTTGCATTTCACGAATGGCTAGTGATGTGGAGCATTTTTTCATATATTTGTTCACTTTTGAATTTCGTCCTCTGAGAAGTGTGTATTCATCTCAGATGCCCATTTCTGAATTGGGTCTTTAAATTTGAGGGCCCTGTTATATCTTAGTTCTTTATAAATTCTAGGATAGGAAGAACCAACATCGTGAAGATGGCCATACTCCCAAAATTGCTGTACAGATTTAATGCAATCCCTATCAAACTGCCACCAACATACCTCCCAGATCTAGAGAAATCAATCCTAAAATTTATTTGGAACCACAAACGACCTAGAATATCAAAGGCAATCTTGGCAAATCAAGACAAGGCAGGAGGCATCATAATTCCTGATTTGAAATTATACTACAAAGCCACTGTGATAAAATCAATATGGTATTGGCAACAAAATAGACCTGAGCATCAGTGGAATAGATTAGAAGATGCAGAGGCATCTACGAAAACACTTAGCCATCTTATCTTCAACAAAGGGGCTATACAAGCTCACTGGAAGAAAGATAGCCTCTTTAACAAATGGTGCTGGAAAACATGGCTTTTTACATGCCGAAAACTAAAACTTGACGCAGCTCTATCATCATGCACTAAGTTAAAGTCAAAATGGTTTAAAGATCTAAACGTTAAAACAGAAACAGTCAATTTCCTGGAAGAGAAAGTAGGAGGAACTCTTGAAGACATAGGCGTAGGTAAAGAGTTCATGAACAAACATATATTCACACGGGAATCAACAAATGGGATCAAGTCTTCTTAAGGAGCTTCTGCATGTCAAAAGAAATTGTCAACAGAGTGAAAAGACAACCCACAAACTTTGAAAAAATCCTAACTAATAAGCAATCAGACAGAGGACTATTAAGCTGTTTTAATCCACAAAACATTTGCTTGTCATAAAGAAATGGAATGTAAGCAAGGTACAATTACTGAGCTCGCTTTAATATTCAGTACTGTAGAAGTTGTTACATCCCACTTTAACTTGGAGGCATTACAAGCCAAAAATGTTAATGTTTTCAATGTATATTTTGTACACAATTTATATCCCTTTCACTTCCACATGTGTGGGAACGGTGAGATACAGAACATCGTTTTTATCGCTCAAACTCATTGACTCAGGTTGAGGCAGCCTCTATAAGGCACACCATTTGCCTGTTGAGATTCGAGGGAGGGAGGACGGTGCACCACACACTCTTACTTGTCGGCTTCCACCACCGCGAACATGCATCCATTTGACTTGCTAAGCGACTCTAATGCCAATGTTAGCCTCATGAACAAGAAAGTGCTGCTTTACTATCCACATTTCTAGGCAAGAGTAGAACGGAATAGCTGTATCTTAATTGATAAGATGAGGCCCGTAGGAATTGTGTACATTTTTTTTTCCATAAAAATGTAATCTGGGCTTTAAAATATAGGCATTTTCACTTGGTCATGTATAAAGATTCTATGCTCCCATGAATCTTCATCCATTTGTACATTCCAAAATAAGTAATGCAATCACTAGAGAATATTGAATACTTCCTAGGAGTCTACAAATTTCATGTATAATTTGGGGACTAACAAACTAAAAGACCTAAGAAACTGCCCCAAGTGGTAGGATCTGCTTGGCATAGAGGAAGGCAATGATAGAGCAAACCCAGTAGGGAGAACCACAGACTCAATCGCTGATTGTAAGTGACACTGGATTGTTCATAAAACAGGTCCTAAAGCTGCCATAGCACAACCAGTGCCTGGACGGGGCTAAGAAACAGAAGTGTACCTTCCTCTAACTCTTCACACACCACTGCAAGACGTCTGACTGCACTGACATGATGTGAATCCTGTCCCAAATATTTTGGCTGTGAAGTGTGCTCCTTTCCGACCTACAGCGTATCTATTTATTTCTCTCCCTGCCGAACTATTCAAATTAAATGACACATCACTGGGAATTCATTTAACCAGATACGCAGTTCACTGAGCTATTATATTTACTTGAGTAGTGTACCAGGCCCTGCAGCAGGAGAAAGGGGTGACAGATGAAGCACTCGTGATACGAGGCCTGAAGGAGCTTACCCAGAAGGCTGAAGGACAAATGCAGATTAAGTGAGGTACCGTATGGTTGGCATTATTACGACGATTCAAACCTTTACTAAGGGGACAAAACACAATTACCTGTATCAAATAATTAACTGCTTTTATAAAACTTTTGCTTGAGTGAAAATCAAGAATGGTAAAGACAAATTTTCCCTACTCCAAAACCTCCAAGTGTCTACCAAAGAGGATTCATATGTAGAGAATATTCAAGAGATATGCATGAGCATTGGCTGGGTTCTAGAAAATTTTGCCTTATAACAAAATCCTCTCAGATAATACGTCTCATGTGGATGAGCATTTCCATTTTTAAGTAGTGAAGCCAAGCATAGAAAATAAATGCCCAAGTCATCCGTCACTGCTATAAAAATATTTTTCCTAAATATGGCACTCATTTTAAAAATCTAAGCTAACCTTACATAACAACATATACTTCTGAGCTGCACAGTGAGACTGTGTACCAAATACATAAAAAATATGCAAAGGTCGGTATTCATCTCATTGGAAAGTAAAAATTTCACGTACAGATAATCAGGGTTATAATAATGTTTCTTCTCAAACATCGCAAATGTTTTCATCAATGTGAATGTGTATTATTTTGTAACTGTACATCAATGTATTGTTTAATATTTACTTTGAAAAAGCAAACCTTATGGTCTTATTCACAACCAAGTAGAACATTAAAGACTTCACCCAGTAAACAGTGTTAGTTACAGGTTCATATTTTGTATGATAACATAGTTTCCGTGACCCATTCCTCCATGAACTTCTCTGTCCCTGCCCTATTTCTTCCACACTAAAAATTATATGATGATGCGCGCTGCTCTTCCCCCAATCATCTGACCCTTCCCAAGAATAGATGGAATATTGTGCAGTGTTTTGAAATGCAACTACTCATTGAATTACAAATGACGAATACATTTTCATTCTCATAAAATAATCTGTTCAGAGGGCATTTCTGCCTTTTCTCTGAAACAAACATACCAACTCTACTAAACGTAACTATTCACAGTGAAGGATTGTACTCTGACCGCTACTTTCTGTATTATACTAACTGTGAAATTGACTGAAAGTTATTTTTACACTTTGGGACTGTGCCCTGATCACTGGGGAGCATGATGCTACTTTCTTTCCCTGCCAGACACCTGTACCATCCTCGTTAGTGTACTTGCAGAGCACAGTCTGTGTGGCAGATCTGGGGGAATGAGACACAAGCCAGCTGCAGCATTTGTTTCTGTGGTTCAGCTGCCATGGTCCTAGGTCCCAAATATAATGATTCCTTCCTGCGAAGCATTTGCAATTCCCTATAGCAGCACACACAGTCTAAGACAAGTGATAATCATCTGAAAAATTTTTACAAACATCCTTGTCCATTACAGCCTATTCATTTCAAACTAAAAGTATAGGTATGAGTAAGACATCAAAGTACATTGGGTGAATTTGAGGCTATTGAAATGGAATGGGGTAACTTTGTGGCAATGAAGACTGCATAAAACTTCCAGATGCTCCTCTGTGATCCACAGTTCATCTTACAAAAAGAATAAAATAGTATTGTTTGTGGAAACACAGACAGAACTGGAAATAATTGCATTCAGTTCAATTGGCCAGGGACAGAAATATAAGTGCTGCATGATCTCATTCACATATGGAATCCAAAAAAAGTGGATCCCATAGAGAGTAAAAGTTAAATAATGAACACCAGAGGCTGAGGAGAGTAGACAGGGTGAGGAGCGAGGAACTTGACAAACAGATGACGTGTTAGACTTCTAAAGGAGAAACAAGTAGTGGTTGCTGGAAGGTAGGGTGATTACAGATAACAGTCACAAACTATGTAATTAAAAAGCTGAAAGAATGTGCATTGTGCTTTTTAATTATGAGTAAATGAACACATAGATACATTTATTCTGATTAAACATTACACAATGCATACATGTATCAAAACCACATGGTAGTTCATTAGTATGTATAAATTTTATGCTTTTTATGCATCAGATAAAACAAATAGGATTAAAGCATCCTCTAGCTCTTGTGGAAGGAGCATTTAAAAGTCTTTGAATATGCTACAAATAGAGACATTTTCAAATTTTGTCTTTGAAATCTCTCCTGAAACTATTGACATAAAGAAAACTTCTTGATGGAGGTCTTGTTCCTGGGTTCTGAAGTACTCAAGGTTTCTACTAGTGAGTCTTTTGAATTTCTTTAATTTTTTTTTATGTATTTAGTACAGGGTCTTCAGGGCCTCACTGCGCAGATCTGGCTCTAGTGATCTTCCTGTTTTCAGCCTCCCAAGCGCTAGGATTACAGGTGCACACTACCATGCCCAGTCTCAGTTGCTGTCTCAAGCATGACCCAGAACAGGGCCAGCATGGCATGTGTTGTCAGGGATTAGCTGCCCATTCCTGCACCTGGCTACACAGGTCCTTAATCCACTGAGCTATTTGGCCCGTCCTCTAGCTTCTTCTTGACAGAACAAATAATTGGACAAAGAAAGCACAAAATGTATTAACTATTTACATTTATCAAATGCAGGAAAAGAAGCATCCTTTGCAAAGCAAGTGCCAGCCAAACAAAAGTAGGAGGAGAAGCAGTGATGGACAGTGAGTACAGACCACCGTGAACAGAGGACAAGAGCGGCACAGCAGCCCTCCTTCATGTCTGCTGCTCCTCACACTAGACTGTCCCCTGAAAACCTGCCTCATTTTTGACAAGAGCTGAAAATGGCAATCTCTTACTCATCTCAGGTGAAGTGCTGTGACAACTGTTGATTGGAATGTTTCTTATAGCTCTGTCTTTGGAATTTTTTAGACCTAGCTGCAACTAGGATGTGTAATACTCAATTAGACCACTGATTAATGATAAAAGTTACTGTGACAGTCAGTCAGTCCATGGATGAATGGGATAGACAAGGAGCGTAGTAAGAACAGTTAAATAGTATTTCTGCATTTCTACTATTAGTTCTTCTAAAACTAAAGACCAGGCTTGTATTATGAAATGACCTGGGGTACTTGGATATATTGTCCATTCAACCCTTGTATTATTACTTGTCTCTTTAAAATTAAAATAGACAGACACTGATTGATGTAGTTTCTACTCTCAGGGCTCTGGTAATTTTAAACATAATGAAGGTTACTGTTGATCATGCTTCATACATACATCAGGAGTTAACATGTCTCATTTTGGAAAAAAAAAACAAAATAATGGCTTATACACTAGGATTCTGCATTAAACACCTTGAAGTGTTTATAAAAGTATTACTAAAATATCACCTTACTAGACAACTCTAGATACTGTATAAAATACTATCACTTTGGTTTTGCTGTGGAACTTCTTAGAAAGGTACCTGACTCTCCTCTTATGTCCACCATGAAAATTGTTATTCTTAAAACGGAAGTGGCCCAGTAAAGGGGGTAGTCTGACTTGCCTTTAGTGGAAGTGAGGAATGAAGGAACTGCAGCTCAGCTTAGTGAAGGCGTATAAATCAGCCTCAGTTTAGTGCATACCAGAAACAATTTCCATAGATGATTTTTCCCAAGAACCAGTAACTAATATTTCCAGTTTCATCTCAGTTAATACTTAAGGCAAGTAAAACTAGCAATGGAGAAATAAAAGAGGAATGCTGTTTGAGATTTTGAGGAATAACCAAGTTGTTTTTATTTAATTCTTTCAACCTCTTTTGTACCGAGACTCTGGCCATCATGACTGAGATGAGTGCTTCAGGCTGCTTCACCCTGCTACGTGAAGGCCCACTGACAATAGCTAAGTTGGGTGCTGTGTGAGATGACTTGGGTAGAGTTAGCTCCAGCTTGTCAACCAGATTACTGAGCTGCTAATGAAACAGTGCATTTATGGGAAGATCTGTCAGAAGGTGAGATCTAATCAGAAAGTTAGACATTGTTGGAAGATAACTCTCCATGTATGGGCCAGGGTTCTCCTTATAAGAGGGAGCACTAAGCCTTCATGTTGGGCTATCTTTTAAAGAATACTCATATTACATCTGACCTTTGAATAGAGAAACAATGCCTCCTCAGCATCCACAGGTGGTCTGGCACAACTTCACCACCTGTGCAGTGTCTCCTTCCAGAGCCCACAAGAGGCTTTAATATGTCCATGTTCTCATGTACTAGAGAATCTTTCCATCTAAAAAGTCTATTTCCTGACCAAGTGGTACCTGGGTATGTTCATGTCATCCTGTGGAAATCTGAGACTCAGGGGCCTGAAAGGAAAAGCTTATTCCTGGGCTAATAATAAAGATAGGAGTAATAATGTCCTTTATCTCAGACCAAGAGTTTTCGTTTCTTCTTTCATCCAAAGAGAAACCTTTCTGGACTGGTATTTTAATTTAAATGCACAAAAGAAATCTCAGATTTTCCCAGTGTTGGCATGGATTTCCAACCTTCAAGAATGCTTGTTTTCCTCAATAATGTGCTTTAATACTGTCTTATTTTCCTCTTTGCTATTCTTTCCTATTCCAAGTTTCTACTTCATCTTCAGTGAAATATGCTTTCTTTATGGGATCACTTCTGTTACATCTCACTCACGTTTGAAAAACACCATTTACTCCCTTACTTCCTATATTTAAGCCCTGCACTGATATTTACCTCAAACTTTGATCGTTATGTTTTGTGAGCCTATGGCAGCATCCTTAAATGTATGGACTTTTGCATTCCCAGGACTTAAAAAAGCGATGCTGTTGTATCTCACAAGAAAGATACTTCTGGCTTACTTAGAGGCTGTTCTCATCTTGTTGTCCAGATGCTATAGTCCTTCTCTAGGAGGGTGTCAGTCACTAAGGAGTCAGCAGCTCCTGGAAGATTTTTCAGCCTCATAGTACTGGAGCATGAGCCATTTTGTGCTTATTTATTTCTTTAACATTTTTATAAACAAAATTTTTGCATGTTGAATTATATATTAAACCATGACTTTATTAATCAGAAGCAAATAGAAACCTAGTGCCCTACTTATTTTACCAGTTTTTGTTTACATTAAAAACTAGTACTGTTGGGGGACACCTTCCACTCTCTAGAAATGATTAATATATTTTAGACCTAATCACAATCTCCAAGAATGTGATTCTAATTGGAGATGAGAGTAATATCACTTAAAATCAGTTAGGTTGGGTCATGCTTAATTTTGATGTAGAAAAAAGAATTTTCATTCCCAGAGGAAAAACCAGCAATGATTCTGTGAGAAGGTGGCCAACTGCAGATAAAGGAGAATAGGATAAAACTGTAAGTCCTGCATTAAGGTTTCATCTGATTTGTCTTCAACTCAAATGAAACCTTGATGTGTTACTTCTTTTTTTATTATTAATTTCATTGAGAAAAAATTGCAATGAGACAACTTCAAAACAACTTCATAGGACAGTTACAACACATTGTATATTGTTGTCTCTGTAGTAGTCATTCATAGCACAAGATGAAGAAGACATGATATACAGTCCAAGCACTATTAGTAAAAAATCTTTCTTTTCACTGAATTAATTAATTGGTTTGAAACTGTCTCAATGCTATTTGTTCCTCAATAAAATTAATCAAAAAATCAGCTCTGTATGTCATTTACTTTATGGTATTTGTATGGTATTTGGCTATGTCAGCTCTGGAAAACAGTGTATTGGAAATATATATTTGAGAAAAAGCAAAAGAATTATATACTAAATTGATATTCATTACAGAAAAAGTAAAAGAAACCATAAGTGGAATCTAATAACATCACATCTATTGCACAAGAAATGTCCTTTTATTTTTCATGAGAGCTAAACAAGGAAGTATCTCTTTTCATTCAAGAATGTTAGAGCAAACTTTACAAAAAAATCAGGAAGATTGATGATGTTCTGTGTGCTTCTGACATGGCTAAGGATGAAGCCCATGAAACAGCACAGCTCTTGATGAATGATTGTACTGTTTGACCATAGGGTTTGTGAGTGATGGGGCCTACAGTCCACAATATCAGAATATTTCTTTTTTCTTAAGGTATTTTATAGATGTAAATCTAAAAGTCATCTAGATGGGCTCTGTGTACCTACATGAACAGAATGATAAAGAGAATATCTGTTTTTGAAATATTATATTAAATGTAGTATTTATAGATTTTAAACATTTTCATTATTAAAAGTAAAACTGTTCTGGATTAGGGTATGAAGTTTTTGTTGTACCTTTTGCCTTTCAGAACTTTTTCTATTTATTTGTATTTATGATTATGCAGCCCTGTGTCATCACGTTCTTTATTCATTCTCCTTTCTCACAAGAGTAAAACAGCAGATATTTATTCTTTAAAACCAATTGCTCCAAGGGAAGTTTAATACCTTTAGTTACTTAGCTTTACTTATGAACTAGCAAATGCTGGTGAAAATAAATGCAGGTATCAAATTTTGGATGTGAGGTATACAACACGGGGCCATAATAATAAATTGAGCTGTAAATGGCTACGGTTGACAACTTCTTCAGATAACTCACTATTGTTGTGGAATGCTGGATTGTGTTGGATTGTGTCGCTGAGTTCAGGCACCTTAGTTGGTTGAATGACAATGGAGTGCCCATCTTTGACAGGTGTAGACATAGGAAGGGGAATAGAAAGGAAGAATCATGATGTGTGTGTATGGACAGTACAGTTGGGATAGATATGCCGTGCTTCTACATAATTCTATGAGAGGCAAGATTTGCACTAATGGTGGTTGGACAGAATATTATGTCAGGGTCTAGTACTATGGACAACCACTAGGAAAATAATAAGGTAGAAAGTATTAATTATTGAATCTGTGATATAATTCAGGTATAGAAAATAAGATATGTAAACAGCTACACTCTCTTAATTTACTGATAAGAGACATCTACTATAATAATGTCTGTAAGTGTAATATCATGTATTCACCTTGTACGATACCAAAACATTATGAAAACAGTTTGCAATGTATGAATTTATCAAATCCATCCTGTTAAGGTGTCTTAAAACTGTCTCATTGATATTTGTACTTCAATAAAATAAAATATAAATTATATAAAACAAATTTTGGATGTGGGAGGTATTCCCTGAAGATTTTGAAAACCTATTTATTGATCTTTGTCTAAATACTAGGTTTAAATACAATATACGTTATGACAGAGATCATCTTAGGTTACACAGCACAAATTGTAGAAGAGCAAGAATGTTTACTATATAGGATTTTATACTTATTACCTATGAGTCATCTTGTCACTGTGGGTGCACCGAGCATAGACAACGCATTGGAAGACAGCTTTTACTGCTTCACACAGTTGCCGATGCAAATTCTTTCAATGTCAACTGCTTACCAGGTTTCAGTAATAAATCTAATATTTTTTTTCTCTGAGATGTTGTATGCAAGAGAGGAATGAGGGATTGATGGACAGCGAGTCAAGAGACACATATTCTAATATGGTTGAGAGGAGATACATTTCTTTCAACAGAAACTCCTTGAGTATATCAGGTTCAAGATAACAGGAACAAAAAAAATCTCAGTTTACCCATGTCCAAAGTAGGGGAAGCATGCAACAATAAAGAAAAGTAGGAATTGAAAGAAAAAGGATATATTCTACTTAGACATTAAAATAAAATTCTAATATTTTACAATGCAACAGTGAGAAGTTGTATCATAAAATTCCAAATGTATGTCAATTAACCTTTAGAAGCCCATTAAACACACAATTTAATCCCCCTTTCCAGATTATTTTTAATCCACTTCCAGAAAATGTTCATTTGGAAATTTAAATATTTTTTTCTAATTGAGATTCTAAAATTATAAGCCATAATAAACCTATTTTAACTAAAGTATTTAACCATAAGTTCTCAAAATAAATATCCAGTTTTCATATATTCTTATCTGCTAAAAACAGTAGATTTTAGGCCATGACTTTAAAAAAGGTATAGTCTTAAAAAATTGAACGGTTGAAATATATTTTATGTATAATATATACATATGCAATCATAAATTAAATCTAATCAATAATTTTACTTATTCATTAAGTTGAAAGCCACAATTTGTCAGTTTCTTATCAGTCCCATCAATAGCAAATGTTTATTTAACTATCATTTGGTTGAATCTGGTGAAACTAAAATTAGTATGTTCTAGATATATTAATCCATAAACTGTCTCTCTACTAATGACTGTGGCATCATTAGGTTTACATACTCAGGAGTCATAATCAAACAATTTCTGACCTAGGGAACTGTGTTAAAATATGAATTTTGCTATTTTCATTGTGGAAAATATGTATTTTCTTTAAAAGGAGTACAATTGCTTTTATGACTAACTTGTGGATGAGAAAAGCAGACCATGCATGTGTATATATTTGTGTGTATATGTATATATATATATATATATATATATATATTCTTTATAATTTTTATCTTATATTTCATACCATTTAGTTATGTATTCTGTAGCAGTAAACTTATTAACAAAAGATACCTCTCATAAGAGAATTTACTAGACAAGATTGAGAGAGTTTCTAGCTGTTCTTTGTTCTTTACGCTATTACTAAGTTATCTTTCTGTGACCTATTTTGTCATAGTTTTTTTTTTTTTTTTTTTTTACTTATTTAGTACAGGGTCTACATGGTCTCTCTATATGGATCAGACTCATGGTGACGATACTGTTTTCAACCTCCCAAGCTCTGGGATTACAGGTACACACCACCACACCCAGTCTCAATCTCTGTCTCATCGTGCTCTGAGGATGGGACTGACACAGCACACCAGGTATCGAACCTCAGTCCCTGCTTCTGCCTAAGAAATCACTTTAGTCTGCTGAAATGCCCTGCCAGCCTTCACAGTTAGCTTTTGAATACACTGCTATGTTTATATTCCTAGGTCATGTCTTTGCTTGAGTCCAACAGCTCTCAACCTAAATTTAGATTAAGGAAAAATCCCATGATGAATCTCTCCACATAGATTCATATCAACTTTAATATATGCATCATAGTGTAATGAGAACATTTTTGGGTTAAATAATAACACTAATTCTGCTACACCCTTGTTTGCTCACAACTTTAGTTTATATTCCTGTCCTTAATTTTTATAAATTTCATTATGTATTTTTAAATTTTAGAACTTATTTCATTCTTACTGAGAAACTTAGATATGATGTTCTTGTCTTAGTCTACATAGCTTACATATTTGATGCTACATTTCCATCAGCCTTAGGTATTTCATGGGGGTTTATTTTCTTCTCTTCAAAGAAGTATACTTTTCTACATAATTTTGATGCAAATATATTCACTTCCAAATCATATATGGCTTGCCATAGAAAGGGGTTTTCAGACTTGCATTGACTTACATGACCTTGATATTTTGAGGAATGAATTAAATTTGTAGAACATTCCCTGGTTTCAGTTTGTTAGCTATTTCCTAGTGATTAGATTCCTGAGTTACAATCCTAAGTGGAATGCCAGAAAAGTAATGCCGTTTTCTTCTCATTCCATCACATTGGGTAGGAAATTATTGAAATGCACTCTGTAAGAGATTTTTCTATTGGTCATTTCTAGACTAATAATCCTTTGGAGTTCTGTAATTCATATACACACACACACATATATATATATAAATATAAATATATATATGTGTGTATTCATATACACACACACACACACACACACACATATATATATATATATATATATATATATATATATATATATATATATAATTTTTTTTGGAACTGGGGATTGAACTCAGAACCTTGCACTTTCCAGGGAAGCTCTTATTCTCCTGAGCCATCTCCCCAGCCACCGCAAAATATTCTGAGAACAGTTTTCATGGAGAAATTTAGAGACTGTGCAAATAACGTATTTCTCATAAACTTTAAATTTTTCCTTTATTTGAATCATGTTGTTTTCAGTGAATTATGAGCCATTTGTAATCATCATTTCCATTCAGTTAATATTGCCATGCTTTAGGATTCTTTTTATTTAATTGACCAATAAGTCTCTATAACTGATCTCCATCTGACTCTACTAATTTCACCACTTTACTAAGTCATCTTTATTATATTAAAACGAAGACACCTTCATTGGTCCACTGTCCTTCATCAGAAATACATGGGATTGACTGCATGCTTCTTCCATTGTCCCAAATCTTGCTATGAAATAGCTTGTAGTGTGATGTCTGTTACTGAAACTTTCTCTGATACCATACAAATCCATTGTCATTGACATCACATTAAATGTCATTTTACATATATCTGGCAATTCAAATAAAAGCCCATAATTTCTATCATGGCTAATTTTGCTTTAAATCTATTATATAGCAAAAAGTATTTCTTTTTTTTTTCTAATTTATTTTTTCTTTTATTGAACTACAAATATCAATCAGACAGTTTCAAGACACCTTAACAATACAGATTCGATAAATTAATACATTGCAAACTGTTTTCATAATGTTTTGGTATCGTACAAGGTGCATACATGATATTATATCTACAGATCTTATTTTAGCAGATGTCTCTTATCAGTAAATTAAGAGTGTAGCTGCTTATTTTTTATACATGAATTATATCAAAAATTCAATAATTATTTTCCTAGTTGATGACCGTAGTACTAGAAGCCAACATAATATCCTGTACAACCACCATCAGTGCAAATCTTGCCTCTCATAAGATTATGTAGAAGCACAGCATTATCTATCCCAATTGTACTGTCTATACACACGCATCATGATTTTTCTTTCTATACCCCTTTCTTTGTCTGCACCTGTCAAAGGTGGGCACTCCATTGTCATTCAACTAAATTAGGTACTTGAACTCGACACCACAGTCCAACACAGTCCAGTGTTCCACAACAATAGTTAGTCATTCAAAGAAGTTGTCTACCATAGCCATTTACAGCTCAGCTTAATATTATGGCCCCACAATGTATACTCAATTTTTATACTTTTCTGCTAGATGGTTAAGACCTAGATAAATCAAGACTTATATACCAACACATGAACTTTATATTTCTTACGTGGTCAGTGAAGTCCCCTCAGAATTTATCTTGTAGTCCTGTACATTATTCTGTCGATCCTTTGTCTGTGTCATCCATGAGGATGAGTCATGACCAATGCTTTTTCTGCTGTGTTTCTTCCAAGTTGGATTTCCTCTGCATATTTCTGGACTTGTTTAGATATTTCAGATTCTATGACTTCAAAAAGTTCTTTTTTGATTTCAGAACTTATTTCTGCTTTAGTTCCTCATGATCTTTCTGCTGTTGTTTCTTTGCTGTAGATGCTGTTAATTCATATATATCAGCTGGAATAGTGCTTTCTGCACTTTTTCTGGGTGAGCATTGTTTTTCCACCCAATGTTTCTGGAATTCATTCTTTATTTCAGATACTAAGTATTCAACTATTTCTTTTTTAATTTGGGGAATTACTTCTCATTTTGTTTCCTCTATAGCTTTCTGCTGTTGTTCCTTTGCTGCTGTATCTGTTAGTTCATTCATTGCAGCTGAGCTAGTGTCCTCTGCCCTTCCTGATGGACTCGAGGTCTGGGATTGCATTTTTCCCCTTCTCTTTGTCATTTTGTATAGCACTGATCTTTGACCTTTGGTGTAGAGCTTTGGTGCAGCTATAACCTTAGCTTG
>PVKA01011684.1:35868-60172 GCA_004027165.1 Ctenomys sociabilis | reverse complement strand
GTGTGTGAGTGTGTGCAGACATGTGTGTGTGCCTGTATGTGTGTGTGTGCGCACATTTGCTTGTATGGGTCATATTGCCTGTAATGCTCTTCTGGATTATACACAGAGCTGTTTTTTGTTTTTTGTTTTTTGGACAAATATCCAAGCAAATACAACTATACTGGCTCTTGAAAGACCATAATTGCCTTCTTTCATTACAAAAAAATTTCTTTTAGGATTTATGTCATACATAGAAAAATGGACCACACACAATTTCCTCTATTCTTTCTGAGTCCTCAGTTTTTGGGTTGTTGTAAACTCTATCATTGTCTTGCAGGAAATTAAAGCATTCAGGAAATAATTAGTCCAAAAACTTCCTTCAGAAGCTCAGTTCTGGTGACTTGAGAGTTAAGCCATATTCTCTATATTATTCAAAAATCAAACACATGGGTAAACAAGTATATCAAGGTCATTAAACATATCCCATACTATTTACGTGTACTGGAACATTTCTGAAGGTCGAAAATAATACTTTTATATAAGAATACATAGACTTTTTACTTAGGAAATCCCTTCTATTCCTGAAAATAAGACCCAGCCAGAAAATAAACAGCTGTGAAAGCTAGAAAGGACCAGGGCTAAACTGATTTAGAATTCCTCAGATGGTGGTAAATGCAGATCACAGACAGAAAGACAGAAACAAAAGGATCCCGTGCTCTCACCCAGAGCACAGCCACTTTAGGGGCGAACAGTTTCGGACATGATGGTACAAACCTACATCACACCATGGCTGACATGTATGCGAGTGGGGAAGCAACGCCAGTAAACATCACGTATTTCTCATGCATCAAAAATGCCAGCCCCATATTCCTCAGTTCCGGAAAAAAAAAAAAAAAGCCAGCCCATCCAGCCTGCCATCATTCTCCCTTGCTCATGGCAGGGCTGGGCTGACTGGGGCTGGCTTCTTGGGTTTCTACTTTGCAAGGCTGATTATTTTCCAGCTGGGTCTTATTTCCCAGGAAACATGGTATATGAGTTAATGCTACTGATTCTCTTCACAAATACCTGGGCTTTCGCTGTGTGCCTGCGTCTGTGACATTCAAAGATTGTAAGAGCCGCGGTGGCAGCATGACCTGGTGTAGCTTTACAGCCGACCACACAACTTCACTACTTGACAACGACTCCCCCCTCGTCACAGATGGAAACTGAAATGAGCCGCCCATCGCGGGGACTTTCCCGGTGCAGCACAAGCCAACACTGCAGTTTGTGCGCAATTGTCATGACTGCTTGACAGAAGCAACCAATAACTCGACAGTCCTTTTTCCAGAGATGTCATTAAGAGCTTTTTTAAAATAAAGGACACTCTAATTAAGAATGCCAAAGGAAATTGACAACTATTTGACAAAAAGGACTAATAAATGGTCACCTTTAAAGCTCTACCTAGAAATTAAAATCACCCCTTATTTCTGTCAACACCTGTGTTGAAAAAGCACACTAAACTCCTGTAGGTAATCCCCTGATTTGAGCTGGCGGTACCTTCCTCCCCGGTGATCCAGGGTACCCCGCTGTGCCGTCTCCTCCGATGCACTTGCAGAACAAGCAGCAGCATGTCCTCTCCGCAACATTGACCTTGGCAGAGCATGAGAAATATGTTACGGTCGCTGGCACTGCTTCCCTATCCCACACACGCCCACCATGGTGGGATGCGGGCTTCTACCGTCATTTCAGAGACCCGCTGCCCCTTACAGCGGCCGTGCTCTCCAGTGAATGCATGGGATCCTTTTGCTTCTGTCTTTCCTTCTGTGATCTGAAATCGCTACCCGCTGAGGATTCCCACATCAGCGTAGCCCTGGGCCTCTCATTGTACACGCATCTGTCAGCGCAGCTGCCTGTTCTCACCTCCAACTCCACGCTGACCATGGTGCTGCCAATGACCCCATAACACGGAGCCCCGAATCCTTTGTTTGATGACATAGTACTTTCCATTTTCTCCTTTCTGCACTTCGCTAACTCAGAAGTGTGGGACGACTCAGGCAGCACCCGTCGCATGCTGCTTGGAGTGGCCCAGCAGCCAACGCACTTCCAGAACCCTTGTCTTAGAGTTTTGAAAGCTCCTGTGACGTGCTAGCACTTTGGAGGCACTGAGTCTAGACGCTGTGGCCGTGGGGAGCGCAGTGCTCTTCACATGCTGCCCACAGACCATACCATATAGTTTAGAAGGTGAATACACTTCATCCTGGACTTCACCGTCTTCTGGATGGCCGGCATATTGCATTGCATTTTTACAGTTAGCCCACCAGAGTTTAGGAAGATTCTGTGTGCAGTAAATGATGCGATTCACTGAGTAGAGTGGAATCAAACTTTGTTTTGCGAAATTTTCATTATATTTTTAGTGCAATGAAAAATAAGTCTTTTTATTATAGTCATTTAGTGATTTTTTCCTTTTGACTATGTAATATTTTTGTATAGTGATTCTTGTCTTGTATATTTCTTTTATATAATATTTCCTACTATGTTTCTTTTTTACCAGTAAAATATTCTTATTTTCTGGGGCCAGGGAAATATCTCAGTAGTCTAAGCACCTGCCTGGCAAGCACAAGGACCCGGGTTTGATCCCTAGCACTGAACACCAAGCCAGCCACCAAAACTGGGTGTGGTGGTGCACACCTATAATCCCAGTGTTGACAAGGTTGAAACAGGAGGATGTAGTGAGACCCTGAACCAAACACATAAATTTAAAAAGATAATCTTGTTTTCCTGAAAAATCTCAAAAAAAGCCATTTATGGCTTTTGGTGTAATATACAAAGCCTAACAATGTGACTCCTATGATTTCATATTAGATACTATAATTTTATTTAATTATCAAGGTTTTACAGCAATAAATCTATTAAGACTAAAATTGTTCTGAGTTTGATCCCTGGTACCAGAAAAAAAAAAAAAAAGATTACAATTACTCTACTTCTAAAATTTAGTTTTTCTTGTACATAATTTAACTTACAGTCTTGTTTTGAAGAAAAACTTCTTCCTCTATCAATTGTCAATATACATTTCAAAGAGTATTGGATTAAAAAATAAATTTCACAAAATAAATTCTCTCCCCATAGAACAGGAACGCCAACAAATTCCCTTTCTATGAGAATTATTTTTACACAATTACTACTTTGAATAAATTGCTCTTACAAAAGTTATATTGGTGGAAAATAGCAAACAGCAGAAACTGACATTTCACTGGAAAGCATCCTAATATACTGATGAAATATTTTACAAATTATAAACAAATTACAGGTAAATGTGGTCTGCATGACCCCAGCTCCTGTAGAGTTGAAGCCTTCTCGCAAAATGGGCTACAGCTCGGTGGCAGGACACACGCCTGTGTGGAATCCCAAATACTGCCGCCACCACCAACACCAAAAAAAAAGGTTTTAAAGAAATCATTAGCCATTCACTCAAGTGTCATGAAGTTTGCTAACCCTTCACCGCTCAAGTCTGATTCATGGTTATTTCTCAAAGAAAAAAAGTGCAATTCACATAGGTATTCAGTTCTAAAACTAGACTTACGGAAGGAATCTTAGAGCGAGAAGACAGTCGTGAACATCTCTCGCTAGCTCGTACGGTACGGCATCTGGGGGCTGTTTTCATTACTTTCCCCCAGCACTGCAGCAGAGCGCTTTGCCTCTTGCTGAACGCCACATGTAGTCCGCAGTTACTTACAGGCCCTGGTGCAGGGAAGCCCAGCTCTCAGAAAGCTGAGCAAAGGAGCCGTGCACTTAGCTCTGGGAAGACACGGCCAGGGGCGCTTACACCTCAACTTCGCTTTAGCACTGTATTTATAGACTGTATTTACTCCTTTCTCTTTCTTGCTAAGCATATCAAACACCTTCTTATTTAGGCCATGCACTGATTTAGAAAAGCACCCCTTTGTCACAAATGGTCAGAAGTAGTTCAACTTCACAAACGTAAACCCCAAACCTGTAGGCAAGCTGGTTAATCTTGGTGGCCTTTTCTGAATAACTTACCAGCTGTTTTGACAGCTGAGTCCCAAGGTCCCTCATGCCGATAGTGAACTGTGTTCTGTACTCAAATCCTTTCCCAAATTCAATGTAGAGGAGGTCAGCCAGGTCGCCGGAAGGGGCAGCTCCATCAAGAGCCACGGTGATGAGGGCATTCAGGCCTGTGGGACACAGCGTGTGGCCCTCCAGGTGAGGCAGATCCGGTTACTTTGATCTCTTTGCATGTTTATGTTGCTGTTCATTCTATCGCCCATGCCTTATAAAGCTAGTAAGTCACATGACCGTGATAAACCAACAAAACTGGAGACAAGGGAAATCACAACAGGACTTCCTGCGCCCTGGTGATTTCAAAAAAGGGGGTGAGTTAATGAAAGGCCCAGGGATTCAAATTATATGATTTGTCAAAGCCTGGGGGATTCCTGAAGCCACAACTTTGGCTTTACCCAGGCGCTTATCAGAAACAGAGTCTCTTGGGATAGTACCTATTTTGATCTTTAGATCAAGTACAGAACTGCGTGACAGAGTACATAACACCCACCAACTGAGGGATAGTGTTTAAATATGGGGAGCTGGGGTAGAGGTTCTTGTCCCATTTGATTTCTTTTCCCTTTTTCAAAGATTGTGGAATTTTTAATTTTTAAAAAATCCAGTTTCTGAAGTTGATAGGATAGGCATTTACAGGTTTCTCATTGAGCATGGGAAGAAAGAGCATGAGCTTCAGAGTGCTGGATACTAGAAAGCAGCATTCACGTTGTCAGGAAGAGTTACATCTTTTCTCCACAAAAGGAAGACTCAGAACAACAATGATTAGGAAACTGTCTACCTGAACAAAGTGCTCTAAGCTCTCAATCTTAATTAAGATCTCTATTATAGCTCATGAACAAAGGCTAAAACTTATTCAAGAGGAGGCAGCTTTAGCAAATAAAACATAAAACAAAAGCCTGTACCCTAAGGCTATAAATCCAGAGAAACCTGCAGTTTAAGATGAGGTGAGAGGTCCAAACACAAAGCCTACATCCTGCCGGCATCTGCTCCCCGACCTGAGCAGCAGAGGTCTTCAAGTCAGGCCCCCAGAAGCAGAGCCTAAGCTGAAGACTTGGATGTTCAGGATTTGCCGAAGGAGCCCGCCCAGAAGATGGGGAGAGGAAAGGAAGAAAACAAAAGGAAAGGGGCAAGATGGCCTCATCTGAATCCACCTTAGCCTGATCCAAAGGAGCTCTGGAACAGAAATACTGTCAGTCACCCAGGAGGAGAGTGGGGAGCGACTTTGCAGGTGAGGTAGCCCCTCCTTTGCCACATGCAATTCCTATGAGAATGGGCAAGTTATGAACTGTCGCCGCTGCTGGCAGATGGTGAGCCTGCGAGTGGAGAGGACCCGGCAGAACAACAACACCCACTTCACAGGGGAGAGTTTCTTAGTCAAACCGGAAATACATAGGTGCATTTCGCTAATCTGATATATATTGTAATAAGAACTGATAGTGACTAAGACCGCCTATTGATTGTTAGAAGCCCAAAGCAGGGTGCTCATAAACACCATGATTGGCCAATCTGTGACAACAAGGAAAGGACCAATTAGAAAGCCCCCAAGACATGGGCCAACTTATCCAGCAATGCCTGCAGCTGAGGAAACTTTCAGAGTGCCAGATGACAACAGTCTAATTCTCACATTCCTTGGTCAAGGAGAAATAGTCTACTCATTTCACTAAACAAGTAGCAGTTTTAGACAGTGTGGATCAAGGGAGAAAATAATCTCCAGAAAGGTTGCAGGAAGACATACCATCATCCAAGACAAAAACCAGGCCTTTGCATTCAGCATTGTCTCATGTACATACAGTTTCTGGGAAAAGCAGGCGGCAGCATGTTCCAAGCTATCTGAACACCTGAAAGCTTTAGAGCTAGCATTGAGTGCTAAAGCTGATCAACACCCCTTTCCCACCTCTCCTCCATTTCCAGTACCTTCTTTTCTAAGTTCATCTGATTTTTGTTCAAGCTTTTCAATATCATCATCCAATCCATCTGAGAATAAAAGGGCCACCTAAGGATGTTTGCAAAAGAGAAGAAAGATGAGTCAAGCGAAGTTAACTGCAAGCCTCCCCAAGGAGCAGAATGAGATCATGTTACCTTTCCTCGAGCAGCTGACTTATTCTGAAAGGCATCCCACAGGGAGCTCAGGAGGGCCTTGTCCAGCAGAGAGGGGCCTTTAACGCTCACACCCTTTAAGCTGTCCAGAATGTTTTCACTGTAGATCTCAAACTTGGGGGAATACTTTCCCACGGCATTTGTCACTTGGAAAGCCACACTGACCTGAGTCTCAGTGCCCACCTCGCAGCTCACCCCATTCAGGGAGCTGATGGCCCGTAAGATGTCTTGAAGGTAGGCTCCCATCCATGGCTGGCCTGTGAGCAAGGTCTGCCCTTTAAGCTGGGTTGAGATATCAAATCCAACCACAACATCCACGAAACAATCTAGAATGCAAAGGAGAAACATATTTTATTAAATCAACAGACATCTTTTTCTTTTTAAGGTATTTGGTTATTGCCCCATACAGTTTGGACTCTTGGTGATCTTCCCTTCTTCAGCCTCCCCAGTTCTGGGATTACTGGCCTGTCCAGCCATGCGTGGACTCTGGCTGGCTCAGCCCACCCCGGGGGTGGGGTTGGCACAGCATGTGGTATTGGGGTTTGAGCCGCGGCCCCTGAACGTGCCTAAGCTTGCCTAGGCAGTCACTTTGGTCTGTTGAGTTGTCTCAGTGGTTATCTTTGACTCTCATGTCATGCCCCTTTTCTGATTTTAGCCACTTGAGTATTTTTTCCAGTACTGAAGATGGAACTCAAGGCTTTCCTTCTAAGGTACATCCTCAGCCCTATGTTTATTTTTAAATTTTGCAATAGGATCTTTTAAAATTTGTTCATTGCCTAGATTGGGCTCAAACTTGTAGTTCTCCTATCTCAGCCTCCCTGAGAGCTGGGATTATAAGTGTGCACCACCATGCTCAGGCTTCTAGGAAAATTTGCAAATTGGAAAAGTCGTTTTGGGATTGGTACATATTCACTTGTGTTTTCCAATGGCAGGTAGTTAGACAGGATACTTTTCCAAGAAATTTTAAGTTGGGTGGACATACCAACTGTTTTTCAAGAAAATTTTCCTTGGTAAAATAAACAGGAGTGATATTTAATTTGCTTTGCTTGGGCTAGCAGCTTTTCAGGTCTTTTTGTATGAGCAAACACCTGCTTATGTTATTTCCCAGACAAACTGGCCCCTGGATATATGCAATTCTTTGAAATCAAAATGTCCACTTCAGTTCTTGATTCATTTTTGATGACAAAGAGCTAGGTAATGGAAAATAAAGGCTTTATTTAATAATCAATTTTCACCATGAGATTTAAGATAAATCAATGTGTTATCAAAAAGACAAGAAGACTGATCTTTTAACTTTACTATATTTTACCTTATCAGAAATTCTCTTTGTGGATACTCAAAAGTGACTTCCAGTTAGAAGGAATCCCCAGAATTTGTCCTTTTCAAAATTCCTTAGAATTACTTATGCCTTCTATCTGTCTTGAGGAGGAAAGTATAACTCTTGGGTAAACACTGTCTTAACTTCTGAATCAAAAACCACTCACTATCCGAGCGTTGTTACTGGCTTCAAGAAAAGGGCACTCTCAGGAAGCAGCAAACATCAGGAGAGACTTTGCGATGGCTTTGAGCAACCCGGGGAGCCATTCTCTACAAGATTATTTTTACTGTTTGTCTAGATTGCTGAAAGGACTTACACCTACCTAAGTTTCAGAGTTTAATTAAAATAGACAAATGATTCCATAATAATGTGACTGAAGGAAGGAACAGGGCAGGCAGATCTAAGGTGAGTAACCGTGTGTCCGACTACGGGCTGTGCTGACCCAGTGGGTTTCTGGCAGTGGCCTTGAAAGCCCTGCAGGGGTTCTCGCCTTTGAGAACCCTTGGACAATTCAAACACGGAAGTCTTCCAAGGCAGAGGTGCTGCACGAGAGGGGACCTGACTATGGGGACTCAGAGCAGAGGTGGGGAGAATTTGGGAAGTGAACTGCTGAGGTTAAAACTGATTTTCAAAGAGGACTATGAGGGATCCAACCAAGATACGGGGAATGAGAATAAGAAAGGAGCGGTGGAAACAGTTCGAAGGTGACCCACAAGACACGCTGTGATAGAAGGCAAAAGGGAGGAGCGGAAGCGGGTCCCAAACACTAACGTGGAAGCCTGATGTGGCGGCGGGCACTGGGGAAGGCAGAGAGGCCGGCTTCAGCTGCGCACTGGTCACAGCTCCGCCATTGCCCGGCGCCTTCGGCCAAAAGCCTTGTTCTCAGGGAGGGCTAGTTTTCTTGACTATAAAAATGAGGGAATTATGTATCTCCGAATAAAAACACAAAAGAACAGAAAAGAGTAGATTGCCCCAGACTGTTACAGTCTCCCTTGCACTGTCAGGGCCAAAAGCTGGCTCTAATTATCTGATCTTTTTAAAAGCCCTTATTTGGTCTTGATGGTGGCTGTTAGTATGAAGAAGCATTTAGAGGATCAGAAAGGTGAGGTTCTTAGATGGATAAGAGTGAGTTTGTACAGACGCACCTTTGAGATAAGGTGTATCTCAGATGAAAAAGGGGAAAGTACGATTAGAAGACACAGCAGGTTACGAGAAGACATCTAGTTGATATAGCTCCCATATCTGCTTCCTCCCTCTGCCCAGAACCAGGACAGCCCCAGACGCCACCACTGGCTGGTCTTCTAACACTGCAGGGCTGAGCCCAGGCTTCAACAGGACCCTGGAGTTCTCCTGCAGATGGGCCTCAGCGGCTCCCGGTCCCACGTGGAAGCTGCGTGAGCTCACGGGCTCCTCTCCTTTACCACCCCATCCCTGATGCAGGACACTGTGGGGCCTGTGTCTGGTTTTCCCAAGGCACTGGCTAATACAGCCAAGGAGTACAGATGCGTTAGCTGTCTGGGGGTAAGCTCAGACTCTGGAGAGGCAGCAGATAGACAACTCTGGCCGGTGCATCTCCTGTGCTCTTGCTGGACAGCTGTGGGCAGTCGTCCTGCAGGGACGCTGCTGTGCAGGAGCCCCGTACCAGCTGCGGTTTCTTCAGTAGCTGCTCAGCGCCACTCCCTCACTTGCTTTCCTTCCTTTCTGCATCACTTCCCTTCCTCTCCCTCTCCCAAGAAACTATCAGCATGCACACTTGGCTTCGAGCTCTGCTAAGTGAGGATTCAGCTAAGGTGAGAGCCTCAAGAGCTCTTGGGAAGCACAGAGTGCTCATCCTGTCTTGCTCCATTGCTGCTCACACTCTCGCCTCCAACTCCGAGTTTGTCTCTTGCCTCCTTCTACTCAGCTTGGCCTTCTGCATAAGCTCCTTGCTGAGCCATCTAGCCACACGGATGGGTCCAAAGGATAAGAGCTGTCCCTGTTTCTGTTGCTATCAGCCTATACCAAAAGCCAAAATTACACATGCTCCAGATTGCTCAAAGTCTCTCCTGGGTGGACAGACTGGCCAGGCTCAAAGGAAAATTCAGAAAATTAGACTTGGGTGAAGGGAATATAATAGGCAGGAGTATAGTTGCTTAGTAGATTTTGGTGTATGTTGAAGCAGTAAATTTGAATATAGCTCTGACATATTCTAAATCATTTAAGTTCTGAAACCAAGGATTTTTGGAAAATTATCTTCCTATGAAATTACTCTGTGACTGCATGTAATTGCTTTCCTCAGGTCATTTTGAAACATGCTAAGACTGGAACTACACTCATTGAACCCTCATTCATTATCTCTGTTGTAATTCTAAAACACCATATAAGAAATGCTTATGATATTCAGTTATCAGACTAGAAGGCTGACTCAGAGCTTTCCCTGCCTCTCACTGCTATGACTGGTCACATGGCCAGGCTCCCGGCTTCGGAACCAGCCTTGTTGGGATACCCATCTGCTGAGCCACCTGATTCTGTCACTTCCTACTGGCCATGGTAAATTATGCAGATTCCTAGTCCTGCTGCTAGATTGTGCTGTGGGAATTAGTTGCTTAGCAACAAGAGATTTTGCTAGGGAACAGCAGTTTGTGGGAACAATTTTAAGGACACAGGCCCAAGATGTCTTAATAAGTTCCACTTATTAATTAGCAAAAGAGCACTTAGACATTAGTTCTTGGTAATGTTAGCAATAGATAATTTAGACAACACCCTATTAGGAGAACAGACAGCTTCACTTAATAACAACAAGAAAGAAAAAAAAAACACATACACTGAAGGATTTGGGTCAAACCTCAGTTTCAAGATGTGCTTAGTCTGTTGCTTCTAGTATGATCTGGGTCAGGCTCTCAATGTCCCTTTGAGATTTATGAATGAAAATGAAAATGTGAACAGCACAGACTGTTGGGAGGAGGAAGGCGCTTCGGGCATGAGGCGTGGCCCCTCCAGAGGCTCAGAAGGCAACGCCCATCACTTCCTCTGCAGTGCCGTGCAGCTGACCGCGCCTTCACGTTTTGAATTACAGTGTACGAGGAGAGAAATTCCTAGAGGCCACTTAGCTTTCTAAATGGAAAACCAAGCCTTAGGAAGGGTAGTGCCTTCTTCAAAGCCAGGCGTATTTTCTTAGAAAGCAGAGCCAGCACACACACACACACACACACACACACACACACACACACACACACACCCCAGAACAAGCATCTGGGGCTCTAGTTTTAGCTTGATTTGAACTGCAGGCTACAGCCCCACATCCTTATAACTGCAGAAGAACTGGCATCCCTTGAACATTCGTGCTCGCTTTGAAGCTCATCAGGGCTCTCTCCAGCCTCATTGGCCCTTGCTCACAGCTTGGCTCCGAAAGCCTTGCATTTTTGTTTGCTTCAGTAATGGCTTCAAATCTGCTTTAAAACAGAACACTTCTTCTGTGCTCAGACTATTTTCTTTAAAGATAACTCAGTCATTATTTAGAATTTATACTCTTGTTTTTGCTTTTTAATCTTGTTTTCATGCAGCCAGGTAGAGACTAGTCTGCACTAAGATGATTTTCTGTCTAATAACTGGAAATGGATATTTGATAGGAAAGTGATGGAAAAATTGGGCTAAAATAATCCAAAGTTTGAGTGGGATGTACAAAGAGAATAGTCTCTAATCAACTACAGGACACCTAACCTTTAACCTCCAGACTAGGTCTCGCAGAGGTGTGAGACAAGATGTTAGAAGAGTTTCTGGAGAGGACTGTTGTTGGGCTGTGAGTCCCCCTTCTCAGTGTATGTGGACAGATGGACAGACAGACACACCCACACTCACATGGAAAGAAGACAGTTTCCTCTTTAAGTCAACTTACAAACCTGGAGATTCTAAGGAATGAGACAGTGTGGTTTGTCGTTTTTCCTGCAAAAGAAAGGCAGCCCCTTTTGAGGGTGATAATTCCCAGTGCTTATCGGGCAGGGCGGTTGATATTCTAGTTTTTCCCATGGAACTGATTTGCTGTTGAGGGCTTCTTTGTGCTTCCATGGGGGCGCAAAGGGTGGGGGACATTAGCACAGTAAACCAAAGCCATTAACAGATGCTGAGGCTGAGAAGGGATAGGGAGCATCTGAATTCAGACACTTTTAGCCTTCTCACTTGAGCCCCGCTTAAGAGATGCCCCAACGGATGGGCTGCGCTGGGGATGGGAGGGTGCAGCACAGGACACGGAAGCCTTTGCAGAACTCAGCAGCAGGCCCACTTTGGGACATAAGCTACCATTAGGGAAAACTATTTCTTGACAGAGACCATCGAATAAGGACCTCTGGACCCCTTCAGACCATCTCCTTTCCCCAGATCCTACTTCAGTGGCCAGAAGCCAGGGTCAGTGAGTGGGGGTGGAGCCTGGAAGAAGGCCAGGTTTTGGAAGGTGGAGGAAAGGAGGAGCCATCTGCCCTGGAAGCCACTTCTGTCAAGGCCGGTGAGCTGTCTGTGGAAGGCTGGGAACATGGGAGAGCCTTGCACAGAGTTTAGAGTTTTAGTAGTTACACTAGGACAGATGCATTAATGTCACCAATGGGAGGTTCATTTAGGTTTTGGAAGTGACCAGTGGCAAAGAAGGGCTACACCCTGGGAATAAATTCAATAGGTCAGTGGCAGATAAAGTTAGGTGACCTTGTAATTATATCCCAGTGCCAGCCCTATTCAAAGTCAAGTTGAAACGTACATGTTTGTTATTTTACCCCCAAGTGATATTTTGAACCATGCAGTGCTGCCTTTTATAGTCCATGGGTAAGAAAATTAAACTTAGAGAAGTTAAGCAGGTTTTCCAAGATCAAATGGCCACAGAATAATGATTTGCAGCCAGGCCGTCCCCAGCTGCCTCTCAATGTTGCTTTCCTTGGTGGAAACCTGGGGCCAATGTTTACCGCATCAACTTACTTAAAAGCAGAGCCAACCCATTAGGTGCTTCCCTAATTTTTTTTGGTGGAACCGGGGATTGAACTCAGGCCTTTGCGCTTGCCAGGGAAGTGCTTATTCCATCGAGCCATCTGCCTGCCCCTGCTTCCCTAATTTTTTAAAAAAGTTACTTGTTTAAGATAGCTTTTTCCCTTTATATTGGAACAATGTCAAACTGTGCTCATATTTAAGAAGATATTGACTAACTTCTATGGTAAAATTTCGTAATGAAGATGTAAAGCTCCAGGGACATTCCCTCCATTTGTAGCGTTTGGCAGCACTGAGCCCTGTGGCCAGGCAACCCAAATCCAAGCGTTCATTTCTTGGACTCCAATGTTGCAGCCTCTGGACCTTGCCGCACTGTGAGCGTGGCCTTTTCGCCACATCTCTGGAGCTCAGCTTCTCCCACTCACAGAGCAGACAAACTCCCCTGTGGGGAATGGAGAAAAGACACAGGAAACTGACACCCTGTTCTTCAATCTATAAGCCACAAAAATTCCCTGATAACTGAGCAGAATTTCAGTGTGAAATCCAGACATGCAAACCTAAATTTCCCGGCATTCCCCAGGATGAAATAGAGCTTGAGGAGAAAGTCAGTGCGTGGATAAAAATGAAGAGAGGCAAAGAACTTATTCAATACTTACTGCTTTCACCCCCTGAGGAACAGATGTGGCGAATAAGTCTTTTCTTGACCTTTTTCAGCTCATCGAAGTTATCAACGGTGAGTTTTTTATCGGCAGTGCCCGTGATCTGGACGAGCTGCTGGTCGTCCACATCCCCGATGCCCACTGAGTAGATGTCCACACCCTTGTGCCTCAGCTCCTCAGCCGCCCGAGCCACCTCGTCCTGGGAGCGGCCATCCGTGAGGACCAGCAGCACCTGGGGGGTGCCCGCATTTATCCTGCTGCCCATGTCTGGCTGGAAGTAATGGCTCACCTTCCGGAGAGCAGCGCCGAGGTGTGTGTACCCAAAGATCTGCTGGATGCTTTCAATCTGAAAGGATATCTCCTTCTCTCCTGCGAAAGTCCCCAAGGGAAACTCTGGGCGGTAGGTGTCACTAAACTGGGCGGCTCCTATGCGCACCCTCTTGAGACTCACATCGAAGTCTTGAACAACAGATGCCAAAAATTCCTTCATCTTCTTGAAGTCACTGGGATGAATGCTGTTGGAGCCATCCATGAGGAAAACAAGATCTACTTTTTCAATATCACACTCTACAAAGAAGAGAAAAGGGGAAAAATCCCCGCCGAGAACCAGATGTTATTTCTTTCTTTTTCTTTATTAGTATATATTTGCTGTACATAATGGTGACAGGCATTGTGTGAAGCTGGCATATGTGCACAGCTGAATTCTTTTGTTGTCCCTTTCTCTCTCCTCCCCTTCATCTCCTCTCCCTCCATCTCTTCCCCTCCCCTTTTGCAAAAGTTCTGTCTCCTGTTATTCTATTTTTTTATTTGTATCATTAATTGTACTGGTGTTGTAAATTTTGTTACAGATTTATAAATATATCATTTGACTTATTTCTAAAAATATTTTCCTTTTGATTATTTATTTATTTTTTGATTAATAAGAAAATTTCAATAATTAATACATTGTACATTGTTATCTTTTTAGTGGTTATCCATGGTACAAGATACAGACAGGACATCCTGTCTGTCTAAATCTTTCTTCTCATTGTCCCTGCTATTCTATCTTTAACCCATAAGAACAAATTAACTTGATAGCTGCATACAAATAATATCTCTAAATGTCATGACTTAGGCAACTCTGCAGTCACATTAATTTAGGAGGAAATAAAAATAAACGACCAGTTCCTGAAGGCAGCGCGAAGCACGAGCCACTCACACATGCTTTCCTATTGCCCTTGGCTCGTCTCTTTGGTCTTGTGCCATCTGCTTTTCTGAGTTCCCAGAGAACTGGGAATGGCGCTACAGCAAGGCTGTCCTCGTGTGCAGCCCAGCCTTACCCCTTGCAGAAAGCCAGGGCAGTCTTAGCGCTGGGAGAAAACAGCAGAAACAGCTAAAAGAAACCCTCACGTTCAGGGACTCAAACACACAGCTTATTTTATTAACTTAGTCTCTGGCCAACTGAGTTAGAAAGTACTTTTCTGTATCAGGACAAACTGACGGTGGTATTTAAAAGCATGCTTTCTGGACTACATCTGGTTTGTTTTCCTTCTTTTTCAGCCCCTTTTTAGGCTTCACAAACAAAAATACTTACTTGAGAAAACGATTTTTGAGCAAATAATGAAATATTACCAGGGACATTTCCCTCATGTCAACAGAGCAAACACAAAACTATGAATGTGGGAGAGCTCAGCGAGTGCGTGAGCCCTGTTCGGCATGCACGCGGGTCCTTCAGCTTTCTCGTAAGCACAATGATTTCCCTGAATTTCCCAGGATCCTACCACTGACCTAACTGAGTGAATTCTCACTATAGCCCCAGAAAAGATTAGAGGTAACTGAGATTCTTAACTGTGGGATAAAAGAAGACATAAATTATAGATGCCTTCGAAATTGGCTAACTCATTAAATTCTTTTTCAAATTGAGGGTCAAATAAAGGAAATGAAATCTGTTTTTCTGATGAACTGAGAACTTTCAATAGAAGAATGAAACATCATCTTTTATAGTGAACTTCAAAAACATGATCAAATTTGACACAGGCAGTAAAAGACTGACCTTTTTGAAGTATGATCCAGAAAGATTTTGCTACTTGTGTCAAAGAAAAAGATAGTAGCTGCATTCTAAGGAGACAAGTCATACGAAAGCAAGAAATGCTAAATGATTTGAAAGCAAACTGCACCAATATGCTGGAATTGTGAATTATTAGTAACTAATCCAATAAAATAATCTATTCTGGTAAAATATGTCTTAGGGAAAAGACTAAGGAAAGTTAATAGCCCAGGATATCCCACTAAACAAAAAATGTAAAATGACAGCTGAATGACAAATAGATAGCTGTGTCCTCCAGCACGCAGCTGGACCACCTCTAGCCACTGGGACAGAGGCACTGCCTTCCTGACAAAGGAAGGCCTGGCTGGCTCTGTCCTGGAAAGGGCTGAAGCCGGCTGAACTGAAATATTTTATACTGAGCTCCACATCTTTAATGATCTGGTATAGAAAATGGTAAAGAAACTGGACATCTAAGACCAAAGGAAGAGAAAGATTTCTTGCAATAATTACCTATTCATAGGGCAAATTTGAGTTCCTATGTTGGAGGGCAGGAACAAGTGGGCAGAAAAACATGAAAGCCAACCTGCGCCCTGATGAATGAAGCCTGTCCAAAACATGTGAATTAGAAGAACTGAGGGAGAAGGAGAAGGAAATGTTGCAGAAGAAAAAGAGGCTGCGGGAATCAGCCTTGAGGGCTTTCTGGCTCTGAGATCCTCTACTGTGAGGAGTTCCGTGGAATAATTTCAGCTTCCCTCCACTTCGGAAGACCTGTTCCTGGAAGTGTCTCCCTCATTTGATTTTATGCTCACAGTTAGGAAAATTTCACTGGTGAGACTTACCCACTTTTGAAGAGTTACAGACGCTGGCTGACACATCTGAAAATATCCCTTTCAGGCCTCCAAAAGTCTCCACAAAGTAGTACTTGTCACTGGACCCTGCCATGGCCAACAGCTCCACGGGATTGGCACCCGCGATCCCCACAGCCAGGACGAGAATGCCTTTTTCCCGCAAGGCCTGGGCAGTGGCATTGAGTTTCTCAGAGTCGTGGGACTCCCCATCAGTGATCACGATGAGGACCTGGGGGACCCCCTTGTGCAGGCGGCTGCCCCGGGCCTCCGTGAACATGTGGTCGGCAAAGGCCAGAGCCTCTGCAGTGTAAGTGTTGCCCCCCATGGGGTGGTCACCCTGGAGCACTGAGATAACCTCCAGCTTGGTACCAAGGTCATCCAGATAAAACAGCACCTCCGGGTCATCAGCATACTTCAGAGCACCGAACCGGACCTGATTCTTGCCCACATCAGCTTTCTTCACTAAGCCAATCATAAAGTCCTTCATGATATTGTATTCATCATAGTCAATGCTGCCGGAGCTGTCGATTACAAACACAACATCCAAAACTTCGATCCGCTTGCATTCTAGAAGAGGAAGAGAAAGGAAAAGCATGTGAGACCAGCTCTGGAGAGTGTGGCTGATCCCTCAGCTTAAAAAAAATCACTGCTGTTTTCTCTCTGAGGGGGTCACATTACTCATCAGAAGGTCAGTTCACTGGACGACAGAGGAACACGCACCTTTGTGCCACCAGCACAAGAGAGCTTTTAGAACAGACAGGGCTGGGGCCATGAGACAGCTCGGGGGATTTAGCCCCTGCTTAGGCAGCCACAGGGACTGGGGTTCGATCCCTGGCCCCACACGCCATGCTGGCCCTCTCTCTGGTGGCCCCTCTCTAGGTGTGCTGAGCCGGCTGCTGAGTCTTGGGGTGGCAGCACACCTGTGATCCCCGCCCTGGGGAGGCTGAGACAGAGGGACCACTATGAGTCCCAGCTGCATAGTGAGACCCTGTAACAAGTACATTAAAAAAATAGACAAGGGTGATGCAAAATCTACTGTAGGGATGGGAGGAGATAAAGTGGCAATCATAGGATTATCAGAAACAGAATTTCACAAACCTTTGGACTGGAAAGAAAATCACAGTTGTATATAAGTGTACTCATATAAGTGGTTGCTTCAAATTTGCTTTATGTATATTTATCTTTATTTTGTTTAATTTTGAATTAAAAAATCTTTTATTCATTTATTTTTTTGGTACAGGGTCTCACTGTGCAGCTAAAACTCATAGTGATTCTCATGTCTCAGCCTCCCCAGTGCTAGGATTGCAGTTGTAGCCAGTGGCTAGCACAGCAGGACAGCATGTGATACCTGGGCTTGAACTCAGGGCCTTGCAATTGTCGGGCAGGTGCTTAGACGGCTGAGCTATCTCGCTGGCTCCTCCTGCTAACTTTTTAAACTTGAGGTCGGTGTCATGAACCTGGTTCCTGTGTAGCATGTTCCATCTAAAGGAACTCATCCGTCCAAACTGCCAACCCGCTCGCCCTGGATCAGTGCGGCGATCAGTCATTATGTTCACATTTTCTCCACAGCCCTAGAAAGGTCTGATGTGGACCTTAACTCATCTGTTCTTCAGAAATAGAACTGTAGGGATACGCCCCCCCGCCCCCCCCGCCAGCTTTCCACATGTTTTTCTTTTCTGAGCCTCTTTCTGGCTCCATGTCGTTCTGTTGAACACTCCAGGACCAACTGCTTAACCACCAACTGGAAGCCATGTGCGCAGAGCTGTAAATCCAATTCCTGGGAAAGGCTGGCTCCAATAAAGCAGGAACGAGGTCCCTTTGGCTTTTACTTGGCCGCCGAGCTTGTTTGGATTTCTCAGAAGACTGGAGAAGGGGTTGGGGGAAGATTGTTCTGGGCTGAACACTTGCAGAGTTCATATTGGTTCCCGGGGTGGAATTAACAGGGAATAAAAACCTAGAGTACTCCTCTCTCTACAAAACACAGGGCATGACCACCAGCCTCACACTGGGAGTTGAACAGTATCATTATTTGAGTAAGAAAACCTTGTTTTCCTCCTTTGAAAGTCTAGTAACCTTCAGAAAGACTTTTCAAAAAGGCTGTCATCAATCCCCAAGCTTGTAGTACAGATCAGTCACTTATATTTTCTTACTTCATTATGGTTATTTTGTTTGATTTGGGGGCCAAATATCGCACCCAGGGTCTCATGTGTGCCAGGCTGGTACTCTTCCCACTGAGCTATCCCTCTATCTCAAAGCTTTTTGAATCACTTCCAGTGCCCTGCAGGGTCACAGGAAGAAAGCAGGACTATGGCATTTACCTTCTTTGAAGCATCCATTGCTCAAGTTTACAACTACAGTCATTCTTTATAGGTTGTGAGAAATATCAAAATGTTTTTACCAATGTCCTATTTGACCAAGTACTGGTTTTAAAAATTACAAAACTAAAAACATGCACATATCACAGATGCCAAGCCAAAGGGGTGTGCCCTTGAGCAGGAAGCAACATGTCTGTGCCACCTGCCTCAGCAGCCTTCGTGCAGTCCAAGCACCCAGGGACACTAGGCTGGGGTCCCTCCTCTCCAGAGAGGACGTAGCTCATCCTCTAAGGCTTTCTAAAGGGCCGGGCTACCTCTAGAGCCCAGTTGGCACGACCTCCTTGCTTAGCTCCTCCTATGCCCTGTCCTGTTTTGAACGGATATCCTGAGCAAACCGCCTCTGCTTCCTCTTACTGACTCAGTTTATGCTTCCAAAGAGTCTGACCTAAAACCTAGCAGGATACTACTTTTCTTAAATGAAAGACTCATTGCCTTCAGATGGTGTGTCTAAAAATGGGAATAAATCTAGGTGAATCAACATCGTTCTTTATTATCTATTTAACTCAACAGTGCAAAGTTACTGGCATAAACATTTCGGTTAAATGAAAAGCTCCCAGTGTTCAAACACAACTCCACTTAATTCAAGAAACTATGACCAGCGTATCTGGTTTTGTCACTAGGGGCTATACCTATACCTACCTTCACGGGGACTGCATATTCCAAAAACAAGATCATCTTCAATATGCTGTAGAATATCGAAATTCTCAACATAGAAAACCATATCTGGCTTCCCACTGATCTCCTCGAGCTGGGTAACATTGGAGCCAAACACACCCACGGAGTAGATGATTATGCCTTCTTGCCGAAGCGCATCTGCTGGACCCTTCACTACGTCCTGAGCTTCGCCATCTGTGATGAGGATGAGAAACTTCCTGACACCGGGCCGGGCCCCCTTCGCAGGGCTGAAGTACTGAGACACGAAGGCCAGGGCGCTGCCTGTCAAGGTGGTTTCCCCAATGTGAGCCATTTGATCGATGGCATTCGAGATGTCACCTTGGGACATGAATCTGTCGAGGGGAAACTCTTCCTTGTTGACATCACTGAACTGGACGACACCAATTTGTACCTGGTTTGCCCCAATCTGAGATTTGCTCACCAGGTTTTTCATAAACGCTTTCATTTTACTGAAGTTCTCAGGTCCTATACTGCCAGAACTGTCCACCAGAAACATGATGTCAGCTTTCATGTCTTTGCAGGCTGCAGGAGAGAAATAAGGATGTTGATTAAAGGCACCAACATGGACAAAATTAAGGATGAGCAGAAAAATTACTCTATAGCGAAGTCAATTATGTGCGTGGTAAGGATTTTTTTTTTTTTTTTGTCTCTTTGAGACAGGGTCTCACTATGCAGTTCAGGCTGGCCTTAAGCTCACTTTGTAGCTCAGGCTGGTCTCGAACTCACAACAATCCTCCTGCCTCAGCCTCCCGAGTGCTGGGATTACAGGCATGCGCCACCATGCCAGGCTTGCGTGGTAAGGATTATTAACAAGTAGATAAAGCTCTGGAGGCAATAAAATAATCAGGCATTTGAGACTATTCTACTTGTTATTTAGTAATTTCCTTAAATATATAACTCAGATGTTCTCAGCTTCAGCATTGTCGACATTTTGGGCCAGATTATTTTATGTGTGTGGAGCAGCCTGTACATGTTTAGATCATTAATGACATGTAGCAACATCCCTGACCCCTTCCTGTTAGATGCAAGCAGCACTCAATAGTTCCAATGCCAAAAATGCATCTAGAACTTTCCACATATCCCCGAAGGGAGTAAGTACTCCTGGTATTTCTCTAAATGATTTCACTAAGTTTTTTTTTTAATTAGAATTAGAAGTATTCCTTAAGATCTAAGTCACTAGATCATATTACACATGTGATATCTAATTACACATATGTTCTAGCAGGGATTTGAGGGGGGAAGCTAGTTAATACTTATTAGAGAGAATTCCTTGTCTTTGTTATTATATCAGACATAAATCAGAACTGTGCACTATAGTGGGCTTCTAGTTTTATTCTGGAGGACAAAAATAGTTACACAGGAAGGCCAATTGTGAGCTTTTACCTTCTTCAGTGCAGATTTCTTGAACAACTTGGTTTCTTATGTCCTTCAAGGAATCAAAGTCATGCAGATAATACGCTCTCTTGTCCTCGCCGGCAATTTCTCGCAGCTGCGTGTGGTTGGCCTCCTTGACCCCGATAGCATACACGCGGATGTTCTCCTCCTGAAGTCTGTACGCAGGCTCCGAGATGCTGTCATTGGAAACTCCATTTGTCAGGACAACGAGGTGACATGGCACTTTGTTTCCACGCTGCTTCTTTGCTCTCTGCAGCAGTCCTAGTGTGAAATTCAGGGCTGCGCCTGTGTTTGTGCTCCCACCCATCTGTCTGATGTTCTCAATTGCCTTCCCCAAGTCATGCTTGTTGGAATACTTATTGATCTCAAACTCCAAGTCCCAGCTGTCCGCATACTGCACGGCCCCAACCCGCACCTTGTGGGGGGCAATGTTAAACATGCCCACCACCTCCGATAGGAAGCTCTTCATTTCATGGAAGTCTGCGGGCTGGGTGCTCCCGGAACCATCGATGAGGAGATAGATGTCAGCTTCCTCAGTGTCCACACAACCTACAAAGAAACCAAACCACTGAGTGTGGCCTGTGGGCCAAAGACAAGGGAGAATGAGGTACAGATGGAAAGAACAACAAATACGAGCTTCTTCAGCACAAAGGTGTGAAACAGCTCTCATGCTGAAAGGAATTACTTTTGTAGACTAGGACAGGAGAGTCTTAGCATTCACTGAGCCTAGTGAAGTGTAAGACTATTACCCTAATTCTCTGCCCTGAATCGGGATAAACCTGATAGCACACTATTTAAAAAGTTTGAGACTGCTTTTGCGTAAGTTATTTTTCTAGTAGTAAATAACTAATTACTCAGCCAAATGTCAAATGAATGTTGTAAAATGGAGATGGTGTTTAACAGGACATTGTAGACATAAGGGCTCTTTCTTGAATTAGAACAAAATATGACTCCTCTCCACTCTAGTCACTTAATGTAGGAATTGGTCATTGACCTTAAGTGACAGTTATGGTAAAGTATTAATTTTCTGAATGTGCATGTACATATGTATATATATACATACATAAAAATGTGTGCATAACGTATGTGCATACAGCAGCATGCAAAATGCAGAGCTGCCTCTCCCTGTCCTACCAGGTGGTACTTCACAGCAAACTATTTTGTCCTCTACTCAAATCATACTTTCTGTCCATTCTCTAAACTAGTATTTAGGGATGAGGGAAAAAGAGGAGAGGAAGTTACAGGAAGTATAAAGGAGTCAAGGGAGCCAATGTGGAAGCTCACTCCTGGAATCCTAGTATTTTGGGAGACTGAGGCAAGAAAATCATAAGGTTGGCAACTTGGTGCCTGGTGAGAGCCTGTCTCTTGTCTCAAAATAAATAAATAAATAGAAAGGCTTGGGATGTAGTTTGATGCAAAACCTCTGGGTTCAACCCCAAACATCACAGACAAAAAGAGTGAGGAAGACAAAATGAAAGAGAGGGCAGAAGGGAAAGAGAGGTGAGAGGAAAGGAAGGAAAGAGAGAAGAGGGAAGAGGAAGTGGAAGCGGGGGACAGAGGAAGAAAAAAGAAGGGAGAAATCACCAGTGATAGTATTCTGGCATGTGTACCAGTGCCGATCCAATGAAGTCATGCTAACGTGGAAGCAAGAAAAGGGAGTCACTCTGGACACCAGTGGATTTCATGTTATGATATTGCAATAAAAACTGGGCTCTTTCTGCCCACCTGCATGACAGTCTGCGACCCCTCATTTCTGGTATGTGAAGACAAGAAAAAAGAAAACGTCACATCCCATCCCCCAGCAGCACTTTACCAGACTTCAGGGTTTCTGTCCGCTCTGCCAAGACTGAGACAGTGTGTGTGATCTGGTTCCGCAGCTTCTTCAGAAAGGTCTGGTTGTGGGCAGCCAGCTCCGAGAAGGAGCTCAGCATGGAGACGTACTGCCCGGCGGGGTGGGACGCAATCTTCTCCAGCTGGGCTCTGCTGGCCTCCTCTAGACCAATAGTGAAGACAGTCACTCCTTGGCGCCGGAGGTGGGCAGCTGCCTTCGCCACATTGTCTTCCAAAGTTCTATGCGCCACCAGCACCGCAATCTGGGGCACCCCCTGGTTCTTCCGGCTGCCTTGCTGCGGGCTGAAGACTTCCTTCCAGACCTTCTTAATGGCAGCATGAGTGTAGCGCTGCCCGAGCTGGGGCGAGAGGCTCTGGATCTGCTGCAGCACCTCCGACTTGTTGATGCCCACGCTCAGGGAGCTGATTGCTCTGGTCTCGTTGCTGTAGACCACAAGACCGACCCTCAGGCAGCTCTCCTTTACATCAAGAGCGGAAACACTTTCGTCCAGGAATGCTTTAAGGTAGTCAAAGTTCTCCTGGCTGCCATTGACTGACACATCCAACAGGAACACGAGATCAGCCACAGAGGGGCCTTGGCAACCTGCGGGCAAGGAGTGAACAAGCACAGTGTCAGCTGGAGGCTTGGTTTCTCTGCTGGACATCAGAAGATGGGGAGACCGTATACAGGAGCTCAGCTATGTGCCTCAAGAAAGACGCGGTGTATATAATAATTACGAAGCTGGGATCAGAGAAACTCAGGTCCAAATATTGGATCTTAGCTAAGCTCCCAGCTTCAATGTCCTCTCTGTAACATGGAGATATAATATTTATCACAGAGCAGTTATGGGGATTAAATAACATACTCAGCATAGAGCCTGGTCCATGAGATTTATCTAATGAACAATAGCTATTAAATGTTAAAAATTATTTAAATATCACCATCACTATCCTAATCAGCAGTTACAGTTCGAATACTCCTAAGGAATGTTACTAGGTGTAGGTGCACCTTCAGTCATTTCATTTGGGAAAGAATCCTAGTAATAGGATTCATGTTTTCATGGGTTACCATAACAAAGCCCTTCTATAGTAGCAACAGGCAACTATAAATCTCATCTCAGACTGGATTAGACAGGAATAATATACCCTGTGTTTCTTATTTGGATATGGACACTCTGATTCCACAAACTCTTGGCCCTTTCTGTTAACAGAACAGGACAAGGGGACAAAGCCAGACAGCATGTTGGCTTTGCGGCCCACACCTCACTCTGACTGCAGCCGGCAGCCTGGCCTGCCCCAGGTTGTTTCTCCACTAAGGCCACCTACAACTTTATCCCTGTGAATTAGCAGCTTTAGGCTCAAGATTACTTTTAGTGCTAACATTTTATAATTAAGAAATGTACTTTGAAGATTCAAAGATTTTTTTCTTTCTTCTTTCAATTTTTAGTACAGGGTCTACAGGGTCTCACTACACAGATCGGATTCAGAGTGATTCTCCTGTTTTCATCAAAGATTTTTTTAAAGTACACATTTATCTTTTTAAATGAAACCACATGTGGTTCTTTTTTTTTTTTTTTCACGCAGCAACTCCAACCCAGGACAATAGCTCAGAGGTAGACTAGGCTCCAGAGAGAGGCAGCCCTGAATGTTAAGGAGTCTGTGAGTGACATGCAACAGAGACATGAAACAGGGAAAGCCAAAGCCAGCTCAGTTCACTAGATTTTAAGTGGCCACAATCACAGGACACACTTGAAGACAGTGACAGCTCAGATCTGAAAATGCAGGCCGCTTGGAGGAAGAGCTGCTCGTAGGGCTCCAAGCCTCTCCTCATGTTCATTTTCAAAGTTACCACCTCGTCACCCTCTGCGTGCATCCTAAGCCCACCTTCTACACGGATGTCGTTGATTGTCCCTTCCCTGTGCTTGGTTACATCCTTGATGATCTGCGTCATGTTCTGGGAAAACGCGCTGAGGTCTCTGGCCGTCCGAAGGTTGAAATGAAACCGAGACGTGGCCATGGCCTTCAGGTTCTCCTCGGAAGCCCCCTGCACCCCCACAGAGATGATTTTCACCCCGTCTGTCCGCAGGGCCTGCGCGGCCGCT
>PVKA01011684.1:0-35768 GCA_004027165.1 Ctenomys sociabilis | reverse complement strand
GAGCGCGTGGCTGTACTGGGCCAGGGCCACGCGGTACTTGCTGGGCTCTATGGGGAGACCGCTGATCACTCTGGTGAGGAATGTTTTCACCAGCGGGAAGGCCTTGGCTCCCAGGTGGTCCGAGCTGTCCACCAGAAACACCACGTCTGCGTACTCGGGGCCTAAAGAACCACAGAAGGAAAGAAAAGAAAAATTCCAAAGAAAAATTCCAAAGAAGCATATGGACAAAGCAACTTTAAAAGTTTTCTCCTGTATTTTTATATGGGGAAAACTTAGTTTTCACTTTCTTGGTTTCTTCCCAATAAACTGAAGATAGTAGCAGGAAGCTGCACGTGGTCTGTCTCACTACGGGTCTGATCTGTGTAGCGAGACCCTGTAGACCATGTACCAAATACTTAAAACACAACAACAACAAAATCAAAACAGAAAGGTTTGCTCAGTGCAAAGGCCCTGGGTTCCATTTCTGGTAATAAAAAAGAATGATCTACTCCCATCTTCATTTCCATCAGAAACAAAACAAAACAAAATAAAAACCTTAACTTTTAAGCAAGTCAAAATCATTTGCTGCCGATTTACTACAATGAAAATCAAGGAAAAGAATTCATTTCTTCCTTACCAGAATCTTGGTTCACAGAAACATGGAAACAAATTGTTATCAGGAACAAAATCAGCAGCATTTTCATATATGACCTGAAAACCCTCCAACTTGAAATCTGAAAGGCAATAATATAAACATCTAAAGTTGTGGTGGATATTGCTCACAAAGCAAGACTCACACACATACGCAAGCACAGAACATGATGTAACAAACTGGAACAGGGCCAGGAGTGTCTGCAGGTTGCTGACCTACTGATCTTGAAGTGCCTTAGGGAACAATGACCCTTCTTCACTCACAAAGTTGATAAGTTCATGCTGGTTGTCAGACCCCGTAGAAATGAGAGGAGCACTGTTCGAGGAGGTAGACGAATGTCTCTAGTTCCAATAAAATTATGTACTCAGTCTGGTCTTCTCCCTCTAGCCTAGTGTCATCCTCTGACTATTTGCTGTCATAACAATGCCGAGTACACAGCTGACACAGTCTCCATCCATGACACAGTCTCACCATTCTTAACGTGGAGTGTGTTTCACCTTTGAGTACTAAGTACTTCTAGATGTGCTCAAAATTCCCTGTCGTTCTCCCTTCCTAGTTAGAAATGTAATCATTTTCTCTTATCTTTAAAGTTAAGAGGAGACTCAATTAGCAGTGACTCTCCATATTCTGCAGAACGTTTTCCTCTTCAGAATGAGGAGCTCAGTTTGTTCCCAGCTACCTAGAATTGCCCATGGCAAAAGTAATAGAATTCCAGTTTGGAGCAAAAGCATTTTCAGCCACCTTGAAATGTTTATTTAATGGACTGAAGCTGGCTGTTAATGATGAAGAAAATAAAAGACTGTCATGAAGCACACAGATCTTATTCAATCATTTTTCAATCACATTCAATCATCTAAGAAAAGATGGATTGATCCAATAATAAGCAAGCACTGAGTGTGGGCACAGAGGCATGAGCGGGGGAGGCTGACACAGGAGGGTCATTGCGAGTCAAGCTGTGTAGTTAGACCCTGCACACACACACACACACACACACACACACACACACACACAGAGAGAGAGAGAGAGAGAGAGAAAGCAACCATCTTCTCCCGTGTCTTCTGCTATTGCTACCCAATTCTTATTTACAGCATTTTTTCTGGCTCCTCCACTTTCTAGCACTTACCATTTTATCTATTCCAAGATTGAACGATTGACATGAAACATTATATCCCTATTCTTCACCTATTGCACTGTCCTAATATTGTACAATTTGGAACTCTACTGTAGTATTGTATAAAAGGCAGACTACATACACTTTTGAAGCTCTAAGTCAAGTTTTCAGTCCTATTTAAGTTGCAATAAAGGGGAATCTTGAGAGGTTATTTTTATTTTAGCCCTTTCATTTTAGAGCTAGTCCCAGGCTGAATTGCCTCAAGTGAGCACTATGCTGCACCATCTGTACAATTTTATGAATGGATATAACAATGATAAATTCTTTCACTGAGCATGTGCCAGGCCCTGTTCTAACAGCTTTACATTTGTTCTTCTGTTTGATATTGATGATAACCATAGTAGAGATAGGGTAATTTTCATTTTGTAGATAAAGAAACAGATTCTTAAGGGAAAAGTAATAGGGGCAAGGTCACATCGGTAAAATGTGACACACTGAAACTAGAACACACATCTGTCTGACTCCTAAATCTATCATTTAAAACTCAGCTTCCATCCCAAACTTGATGTTATGAACACAAAGTGTGTCTGAGTTTCTTCATTTTATGTTGTTTTCCTGAATACTAGGAGATATTGGCTCTTGTTTATATATCTTTTTATTTTTGCTTTTCAAACCCATGGCTTTATACCATTTTCTTTCTGTTTATATTACTGGTATGAGCTTTATAAATTAAAGCCATTTCTGATAATTTCAAAGTTCTGAAGTTCTGAGAAATGCAAGAGAAAATGTTTTGGGGATGAGTGCATAAACTCAATGTCAAAATTTACAGCAGTCAGGAGGGGAAGGTACCGGGTACAGAAGCCAGGATTAGACAACACCACATTCGCCCCAAGGCAGCGTGTGGCACTTGGAAATTGCCCCACGCTGATGGCCAGCGCCGCTGGTCCAGAACAACTTGGGTTCTTCAGGTCAGCCTCTTCTACAGCAATTGTCTTGCAGCTTTTAAACGGAATCCCAAAGCTGGCGTGCCAGAGACTACACAATGCTGAAGCCCAGGGAGGGGCTCGCTTGAGGTGCTCTTATGTTTTACCTTGCACGTACATGGGTGGAACATCTTGTGGAACAATTGCTGGGGCCAAACTTGCAAGTACAGGGAGAATCGGTTCAGGTTTACCTTATCAATGGGTATAACCTCTCAGGATTTCCCTTCCAGCTCACTTATTGCAACTTAAATAGGACTGAAAATTTGACTTAGAGCTTCAAAAGTGTGTGTAGTCTGACTTTTTATAAGATGCTACAGTAGAGTTTCAAATTGTACAATATCAGGACAGTGGAATAGATGAAGAATAGGGATACAATACTTCATGTCAAATGTTCAAGTTTGAGAAGCAGGGAGAATGGATTCAGTTTTACTACATGGATGAAGTCCCTATAATCTGTACGTTGTTCTACCAAATACAACCAGGACTTTCATGCTGAAATTGTAAAAATATCTAATGACCTGAAGATATATGAAGGAGATATTTAATCAACATAGAATGAAAATTCACAGTATACCTAATGTGACAGTGAGATTGATTGTCCCTTAATATAGAACAAAGGGATGGTCTCTCTAATGTGAATTGCATCCCATCCCATCCATTGTGTATCAAACAATCTGAAGATAATGTCTGTCTCGCTTAAGTTACATGCTATTAAATCCTTTCAAAATATCTGTATTTCTGCAACTTTTTTGTCAAGAAGGTAATATATTTCTATCTTAAACTAATCAGCAAAAGCAAAACAGTTACTCAGGTTGGACCCAGAATGTTTAGAACTTGTGTGACTTAAGGCCCTAAAGAACCAGAGGTTTCAGGGAAAATTCTTCCCTCAGCAAGCCAATTCATAATGCAGGTCATATTTGAAAAACAAAAAAAAAGATGTATGAGCCCAGAAGAGAGACAGAGAGACTTTAGCAAAGTTAAACGTTATTCCTTTCACCAGGCATGCAGGGTACTATCCACCATTTTTAAATGTTAATTTTATTTTTCTTCAGAAACAAAATTATCAGCTGTTTCACAGAAATAAATAACACTAAGTCTTTTCCACAGTGTTGATAAGTGGTTGCTTGCTCATTTAGTCCTTGATATTTTCAGTTATCCTTCCTCAAATCACTCTACTCATAAGTAAAAAGGTACAAAGTAGAATATTTGAAGCCAGATTTCAGTTCTTGTTACCATGCTGCAGGTTCAATTCTTGGCACACAGCATGCATAAAAATATTCAATCAGTGATGGTAAAGAAAACAAAACACGAGCTCCCAGAGTGAGCAAGTTGCAAAGCTTTTCTTTTCACGTTATACTCTAGTGCATGTTCTGCAATGAAAAGCAGAAGTTTCACGAGCTGGTCATCCCTAAACAAGGCCGTGCAGGTGACTACGCCGCCTGGTAAAAGGAACACTTTGCTGTGTTGAGGAGGCTCCTGGCTGAAGAGAAAGAGCCCAGGACACACAGTCCCATGACGGAAGTTCTACTCCATCCTGCACTTTTGTGTGATGAAGGACAACTATTTTGCTGTAATTTTTTTTTTATTATATTCTAACTCCCAGGCAGCTGTCTAGTTCGACCTAGCAGCTATCACCAGGAGAACTATCACCACCCCCAGAGCATATGGGTGTCCCACTCTGGCCTGGGGTCAGCATCAGCTAGGGAAAGAGAAGGTCCTGACCATTTATCTTTCTGGGTCCAAAAGTCTACCAGAATCCCCTAGGACTCAACTACAGGAAGTACAGGGAACTAAAACTTCAACAATGCAAATCCCTTGAAATTAACTGCCCATTGTACTAACTAGGAAAACAGAATATACCTCAAAGAAATACAGAGATACTAGAACAGTAAACATTAGAGCAGAAATCAGAAACTGAAAAATTATGGATAAAATAAAGAAAATTAATCTTTGAAAAGACAAATCTTTGATCAACACAACATTTTTCTCTTCTTAGCAAGGCCTAAGCTCAGGAGAAATTAAGCAGAGCCCGCCAGGGAGGCTTTTACTAGAGTTTACTCGACCATGGGAAAGGACATACCCTGTCCTAGCTCCTGTCTAACAGGAAACGGTAAGTACCCAATGGCTGCCCATTCTAGCTACCCAGTCCCTCCCAAGGCAAGGGTAGTGTGAAGAAATACAAGTCAAGCTCACGGTGCAGAAGCACAGGCCACTCATAGGACTCTAGCGCAGTCCTCCTCCCTCTATACCTTACCACCATATTAATAAAGGCCTATTTGGAGCAATTCTGTTCAGTCAGGATGTCACAACCAGATGTACAGTGCATTACAAGACATACCAAAAAGGCAAAGTGAACAACTTCAAGAGGCATAATAAGCATCAAAACTACATTCAGATAGGGCAGGTAAGTTGGAATTTCTAGACCACTAACTTAAAACAATGATCATTAATATTCTAAAGGCTCTAATGGACAAGGTAGATGGCATGCAAGGTAGACAATGTAAGCAGAAAGGCAGAAAATTCATTAAGGAACCAAAGGAAAATTCAAGAGACTTTTTAAAAAAAATATCTTATAACAGAACTCAAGAATAACTTTGATGGGTTTAGTAGTAGATTGGGCACAGCTGAAGAAAGAATTTCTGAGCTTGAGGCAATCTCAATAGAAATCTCCAAAAGTAAAAAACAAGAACAAACAAAACTGCAAAACCAGAACAAAATATCTGAGAACTGCAGGAGAACTACAAAAGTATTAACAAATATAATGAGAATACCAACAGAAGAAATAGGACAAGAGAAAAAAATTTGAAATAGTAATGAACAAGAATTTTCTCCAAAATTAATTTAAGTGAGGAACAAAGAGAATAAATGCCAAAACACTACATATAGGTATACCATTTTTCAAATTTTAGAAAAGAGATAAATTAAAAGTCCCCCAAGAAACCTAGAAGGGGAAAAAAACCTTTACCTATAGAGAAATAAAGACAAAAATTACATCCGATTTCTCAGAAACCAGGACAGCAAGAAAAGTGTGGAGTAAAACACTATTTAGCTTTGAGAAAATTCTTTACTCTGCAAAAAGATCCTTTAATGTAAAGGAAAGGAAACTAAGAAGACATCTTTTCAATAAATGGGTACTGGGACATGAGATTCCCATGCGCAACGGAGTGAAATTGGACCTCTAACTCACACAAAACACAAAACACCTCAAAAATATCTAAAATCAGTAAAACTCTTAGAAGTAAAAATATAAGGGACAAGTCTCTTGACTTTGGGCTTGGATATCTAAAGCTCAAGCTTCAAAAGCAAAAGCAAAAGCTAAAATACCTCTGCAGAACACAGTAAATAATCAACAAAATACAAAGGCACCTTACACATTAAGAAACAAAGAACATTTTACACTATATATATGATAAGTAGTTAATACAAAAATATGACAAAAACATATACAACTCAATATCTGACCACCTAAAGGCACACAGCAAGAGACAGATTAAATAAAACTGAACAGATGGTACACAGAAGTGACTCAGCTTTGAGAAAGATATTGAAGCTACTAATTCATCAGTGTAAGTCACACTGCCTGTTTAGCTCCAACTGCCTTTTATGGGGATCATAAGTCAATATTCTTTGAGTCATTGACTAGGGTTCTGGGGCTTAAGCCTATGAATAAATTAACCTAATTAGTTTTCTTCAAAAAAGAATAGGTAGGGCTCTGGCTATATGAAAAGCAGGTTCTCCTATAGGTATATGAAAGATGATCAACACCATTAACATTCAGGGAAATACTAACCAGGCACGCAAATGTACTTGTTACCAAAATTTAACATTTGGCATGTACCTGTGCTAGGTACACACAATAAACATGAATGTATGTCATCAACATATAAAACTAACATTCCAGTAGTCAAGAAAACAATGAGGGCCGGGGAGAAGTGGAATAAGTACTTCCCTGGTAAGCACAAGGGCCTGAGTTCAATCCCTGGTTCCTCAAAAAAAAAATCTGACAGTAGATGAATGGGTAAAGAAATCGTGATGTCTATTCATACATAATGTTATACATTATGTACAGTGATTATTCCACATGAAAAAGGAGATCTTATCATTTGTCACAAGACGGATGAAGCTGGAAGGCATTGCGCTGAGTGAAGTAAGCCAGACTTAGAAAAGAAAGCTGTTGACAGCCTCCCTCATACATGGGCTTGAAAGTAAAAGTGTCGAGTGGATGGAGTAGGAGGCTGTGACCGCTGGAATAGAGAAGAGACAGGAAACACAGGTCAGAGCACACAGCGTGACAACACACAGAGTAAGTCTAGAGGTCTAACGCGCAATGTGAAGCCAGTAGTTCAAAAAGCATATTGTGATCCAAGATGTTGGTGTTTTCCACCATTATGTTGGTGCATAATTGAGATTATGGATATTTTAATTTGCTTCACTGTCACCCTAACTCCACCATGTATATAAACATGTGATAGATCTTAAATATACAGCATTTTAAAGAAGAAAGTCTTTCTCAATCAAACAAAAATGTATGAGGATTTGTTGTTAGTATACCTGCCTTGCAAGAAATATTAGAAGTAGCTCTCTGAGAGTAGAAAAATGATATAGGTAAAATCTTACTAAAGAATGTTAAAAAGGAATAACAGGATCAAATAAAACTTTATTGTTTTTATTCTTAACTAATTTTATAGATCAAAGTTTGCTGAAAATAATAGCAACAATGTATTTGTGTGTGTGTGTAATGACAATGTTATTGTAATGGAAAGAGGACGGAATTAGAATGAACTGTTTTTATTATAAGGTCTTCATTACTTGTGATACTTGAAAGTGGATTTAGACTAGTTGTAAATGTATATTATAAGCTTTAGAGAAACCATTAAATTTGTTTAAAGTGTATTACATTAAGAAGAAGAGAAAGGCAGCCATAAAAGCTCAGTTAAAATCAGAAAAGGCCAAAAAAAAAAAGTGGAAGAGAAAATAAGAACAAGGACAATCAAATAGAAGTAAGTGACAAGCACGGCAGTCAGTGTGACCGCACTGCTGAGTGGCTGAAGGGCGACGATGAGAAGGCGACAGTCAGAGTGGCGCAAGGGCCAGCTCAGCACGCTGCCTCCAAAGCGCCACCTCAGGTATAAAGACACATTTTGGCTAAAAGTGAATGGGGGAGCAAAGATGTGCCACGCTGACACTAGCGGCTGCGTTAATTTTGACAGAAAATTTTATAAGCAAGCACAGTTATTAGAGATAACGAGGAAAACGGCACGATGGCGGAGCCAGTCTCCAAGGAAGCAAAACAGCTAAATGTGTGTACATTAAAGTGTGAAATTCTTTTTGTTTTTTTTTTTTTTTTTGCTTTGTAGAGTGGAATTTTATGAGTGGAATAGAAAGCACACAAGTACATTCAAAGTCCAGTGCATGGTAAGTTAGGGGCACAGTCATGTCATCGAAAGTAAGGCAGCAGGAATGGGCATGGAGGGTGCTGGGCTCGGTCCGGCTGCAGTTGTAAAGGACACCCAGGCCTGGCAGACGCAGAATGCAGCCAGCTCTGCAGGAGGACCAGGAAACTTGTTGTAGCAGGCACAGAATGGATGGGAGGGGCACCCAAGGTCTTTAGGAACCAGAGATGACCAAGCACATGAGGCGCCACTGCCCAAGTGGACCTCCATTCTGCAGAATGGAAGAGCAAGCTGCAGAGGTGGGCCTAGACTGCCGTCTCTCCCCATCACTCTTATCCCTCATGGGCAATCCAGACCCATCCTCCCAGAGTGGTCGGCAGTCTGATGTGAATTTGTTCTCTAGTAGAGACCTGACTAGGAATCCAAAGCAAGCTGGGAATCTGGAGAGGGGCAGTTCTTTTTTTTTTTTATTTATTTTTATTTTATTGAAATTCTATGAACAAAACCCAATAGAATGGCAAAGAGACAAAAATGAACGTGCTGTTACAGCTGCAGACTTTAATACCCATTTATCATAAGTGCATAGATCCAGCAGGCAGAAAGTAAAAAGGACAGATTTGTACTAAACACCAGCGTCAGTCATCTGTACATAATAAACATCTATAGACTGCTTTATCCATCAACACTGAACACACACTCTTCTCAAACTCAGAAGGGATCGTCACCAAGATAAGCCACATTCTGGAACATAAAACACAAATTGGCAGGTGTGGTGGTGCAAACCTATAATCCCAGCACTTGGGAGGCCAAGATAGGAGGATTACCAGGAGTTTGAGGCCGTCTCAAACAAATAAACAAACAAACAGTACAACCTTATTTTAAAGGAAATCACACAGTATTTTCTCTTGGACTAAAAATGAAACTAAACTACAAACTGATAACACAGAGATAGCAGAACAAATTCCCAAATGTACAGAGACTGAACAACATATTTCTGATTAACACATGGATCAAAAATTAAATTTCAAGAAAAAAAACATTTTGAATTAATTGAAAATGTAAACTACTTACCAAAGTTTGTGGGATACACTGAAAAGTGCTTAGAAATCTATCACATGGGATGCATACATTGGCAAAAACAAAAGATATCAAATCAGTTATTTAAGCTTCTCCCTTCAGAAACAAAAAAAGAACAAATTAAATTCAAAATGAAGAAATAATATTAAAGCATAATTTTAATGAACGTTAAAAACAAGAAATTAAAGGAAAAATCAGCAGAGCCAAAGTTTCATTTTTTCCAAAGGTCAGTAAAATTATATATCCTTAGTCATATTAACTAAGAAAGAGAAGAGAAAGGATACAAATTACTAGTACCAGAAATTAAATATGAGAACTCACCACATAACACATGGATTTGCAAAGATTAATCAGGGAATATTAAGAACAATTCTGTGCCCATGAGTTTGACAGTCTGGATAAAGTGGGCCAATTCCTCAAAGGACATAATCAGCCAATATTCACACAAGAAAAAATAGATAACATGGACAGGTCTATATCAACTAAAGAAATGAAACCAATAATTAATCATCTGCCAAAAGAGAAAACATCAGACCTAGATGTGTTCACTGGTGTGTTCTTCTTTAGAGATGGAGGCAGAAGGAATATATCTTAACTCATTCTATGATGCCAGCATTGTCCTAACACCAAACCCCACAAAGGCATTTTAAGAAAACTACCAACTCGTGTATCTCATGTAAATAGATGCAAAATTTCTGAATAAAAGATTTTTGTTCAGAATCAAATCCAACATTGTATAAAAAGATGTTTAACAAACATCAGTTGGAATTTATCACAAATGTGTGATGCTGGGCTAATATTTGAAAATCAATTAATGTAACACCAGCAGGCGCTTATGCCACTGAGCTAGCTCCCATCCTTAATGTAATACATCTTATCAGTGAGCTAAACAGGAGTCATATAAGCCTAACAGTAGAAGCATAAAAAGGATTCTAAAAAATTCAGAACTCATGATAAAGCTCAGTTAACTAGGAGAAAATCACCTCCACTTGATCATGTGAAAAACCCACAGTACAGTAATATCATACTGTAACAGCAATTAGAAGATTTCCCACTAATAGCAAGAATATGGCAAGAATTTACACTTTCATCACTGCTTCCAGAATCACATTTGAAATTTTCACTAATAAGATAGAAAATAAACTAAAAGTTATAGCTATGGGGGAGAAAAAGTAAAATTGTCTTCAATTACAGATAGAAAGATTAATTAGGTGTGAAAGAGACTACAGCAAAAAAGAACTGGAGCCAATAACCAGCTAGAGCAGGACTGCAGGAAGTGAGGTTAATATACAAAGCCATCTATTTATCTATCTATCTATCTATCTATCTATCTATCTATCTATCTATCTATCTATCTATCTGCGATGAACATTTGGAATTTGACATTGCACTATTTATTTTTAGTACTTCCATGAAGTCCTTAATAGTGATGTTTAACATCAGAGTTTTCTCATTATAAGGGTAGAACAAAATAGGTTAGTTATCTGTATGAGGAAAGCTACAAAATTCTCATAACAGAATCCAAAGCAGAGCTAAATAAATGGAAAGAGTCTATGTTCATAGATAGGAAAACTGGATATTGCCAAGACACCAGGGCGTCTCAACATTTTCTTTATTTTTTTTTAAATTTGGGATTTTTATTTATATGTTTGGGGTTTTTTAAAACACATTTATTACAGGAATATATTTGCTTGTATATTCATAATAATGATAGCAACCACTTTAATAAGATGCTCACTGTATACTTTTGATATATGTTACCATCCCAATAACCTTAAGGTTTCAAGCTTTGAGGATATGAGTCCTAGGGCAGTTGCAATGATTGAGCCAATACTAATACATTATTATTTATAATAATTTATAATACCATATTTAAACTTCCTTAGTTTCTGCCTAATGTGCTTTTTGTATTCCAAGATCTCCTCCAAGTTATACATGACATAACTCATCACTTCTCTTTAGACTCCTCGAACAGTGACAATTTTCAAACTTTCTTTTTATTTTATTGAAGAACAAATAGCAATGAGACAGTTTCAAATCAAATTAGTAGGACAGATTCAACAATGAATGCATTGCACATTGTTTTCGTAGTGGCTTTCTGTTGTACAAGGTGAATACACGATACTCTATCTACAAACACTATTAGAGCAGATGCTTCTAATCAATGGATTAAGAGAATGTAGCCGTACATGTATGTATTTTTTATGCTGCATTATAGTAGTTTCAATAATTAATATTTTTTACATTGTTATCTTCCTAGTGGTTATCCATAGTACATGAAGCAGACAGGATATCCTGTCTAAACGTTATTAGCACAAATTTTTCTTCTCATACAATTATGTAAAAGTACTGCATATTTATCCTAACTGTACTGTTTATGCAAACACAGAATGGTTCCTTCTTTGTATCCCCTTTTTTTGTTTAGTCCTGTCAAAGATGGCCATTCTATTGTCGTTCAATTATTATAGGTGCTTGAATTAAACAAAACAATCCAATACAGTCCAACAATCCGCAATAATAGTGGGTTACCTGAAGAAGTTGTTGACTAGAGCCATTTACAGCTCAGCTTATCATTGTGGCCTTATTTTATATATCACATTTTTATACTTTTCTGCTGGATGGTCAAGACCAAAATAAAGTAAGACCTATATAACGAAAAATGTAACTTTTGTATCTGATGAGGTCAGTCAAGTCCCCTCAGGGTTTATCCTGTAAGTCTGCACCTCACTCTTTGTCACTGACAGATCCTTTGTCACTGTCAGCCATGTGGATGAATCACAGCCATTACTTGACTAGTTGGCTCTCTGTGAAAGCCTGAAAGTTTTCTCTCCATGTGACTCTCCTTAGGCACACTATAGATCATCAGTCATATTCCCCTGTGGCTCCATAATCTCCTTGATCAGAAAATTTGGGGCACAACTGAGTTCCATGATGTTACAGTACAGGTTCTCCTATGTCCTGAGTCTTCGCTGACCTTTAAAGGCTAGGGCCAAAATGTTGGATGACATTGCAGTCTTTCCATTTCTCCAATTTTTGATCTGCAAACTTAGACTGTTAACCATCCAGAAGAGAAGCTGATTGTTACTCTGTGACATATGCAGTTCAGTTTGCCTTAAGTATCTGACTAAATTCTTTTTAGTTGTTGTTATATCTTTCTATTTGTATTTATCCTTTTTATTTCTTATACTATATAATATTTGCAAATGTGTGTCTGGTTTGTTTCACTTATGAGTATATGTTCAAATGGCATCCACTTCAATATAAATGCTTCAAGTTTATCATTCTTTATAGCTGAGTAATACTCCTTTGTATAGAATTTATAAAGAACTAAGATGCATTAGGGCCCTCCAATTTAAAGACCCAACCCAGAAATGGGCACATGAGATCAACATTTTCTAAAGACTTCTACAACACAATAAAGCGAGTTATTTTGTGCATATTGACAAAGTAAGGCTAAAGTGTATACAGAAAAGCAAAACAGAATCACCAACACAATACAGAAGGAGAAAAAGTTGTAAGGCTGACACTACCTGCCTCTAAGACTTTCTATAAATCTATGTTAAGTGGACAGTATGGTATCAATGCAAAATCAGCAAAAGAGAAAAGAGAGCACAGGAATAGAGCCATACAAGTATAGTCAGTGAATACCTTCACACAAGTTTACTAAGAATGGATCATGGATTTAAACATAGAATGAAAAAATATAAAACTCATGCATAACATAATAGAAAAATGTGGGACCGTGTGGCTGGTGGGAGGAGGGTGAATTCAGCTCCTCCCTTCTTCCATTGACCCACAATAGTGCAGATGGCAAGAGGATTCTGAGATTGAACCCTCCCTCCATCTGTGGGTGGGTTCAGGGCCCAGAGACCTATGGTGTGACTGACAACACAGAAGGTCCCAGGCTAAGGTGCACACAATGGATAGACAGAGCTAGAGGCATGGAAATAACCCATGCCATTGACAATATGAGCCACAGATCTCTCACCTGGCCTATGGTACTTTACTGTGAGTAAACATTGTCTCTTCTTTTTCTGGTTCACTTCAAAATTCCTAAGCCTTTTCTTACAATCCTTGCCTCCAGGGCCCTATAATTACCCCAGCCCTGTATGATCAATCAGCCTGTGCCCACCAACCTTGCTCTGACTATATTTAACCCCATTCATGTATCCATCCTACCCCCTACACTCCTGAAAGCCCCCTCATGCACACAACAAGGTAAAACCACAGTACTAAGTGAAAAATCATGGCATGCAAGTTCCTGGGATGAGTTGGATCATATAATGTTTCTGTAGACCTTCCTCCGATAGTTATAGGTATCAGGGTAACAGTTACCACAGTCTGTCAGTAGCCAGTTTGTACTTGAGTCTATTGTTATTGCCAACTAAGCTGCCTTAACCAGGATGTCGTATATGCCATAACCAGTTTTTCCCTGCTGTGTGACAATATTGCAATTGTAAGGTTCACCATAGTCCAGGATCAAAGGAATGGGCCTTGAGTCAAACTGAAATATTAACTCCTCAGACTTAATATATTGCAAAGGTGGTTCTTGGAATAGATATGAAGACCAAGAGCCACCTACCTGCAGCAGACATCTGAAGAAATGGGCACCTCCTCGGAAAGCCTCAGCACCAGGGATAAGGCTCTCTAACACATCTCCAAGCATCAACGCAGAAAACAAAACAAAATAGATGAGGAAGCAAAATACAATCCCAAGCACCAAGCTCAGCCAGGACAAGTGCAGAGCACAAAGCAAAAGACGGAAAATTGGAAGCCAGCAAATAGAAATCTCTGAAATTATAACAGCAAAAGTGGGAAAAAAAGAACAAATGGAAAATGCCATAGAAAAATAATCACTAAGATTTAAAAAGAAATGCCTGTCAAAACAAATGGCATTAAAGCAGCTGCAGGTAAACAATAGAGGAGCTCAGGAAAGTTAGGGAAACTGTGAATGTGAAACACAGAAAAAGAATGGAATCAGTGAAGCAGATTCAAACAGAAATGCAGGAGAATAGGAACTCCAGTGAAAACATAGCAGCAGAGCGAATGATGGCAAGAATAGACTATCATACATAGAAGACAGGAATGTGACCACAGAATAGAAAAAGAAAGATATCTTTAAAATCTCAAGAGATTATGAAAATAACCAATCCAATAGCTGCAGGATGAAGCAAAAGAAGGACACCTTAAGCCTGACTGGAGTCAGTGAGAAAGCTCGAGACAGGCCAAGAGCCATTGATAACTTCTTTATGGAAATAGTGGCAGAAAACCTCCCAAACATCGATAAAGAATGTGATATACACATAAAAGAAACGTATACAGTCCCAAACAGCCAAAACCAATAGGGCCAGGGAGATGGCTCAGTAGAATAAGCACTTGCCTGGCAAGTGCAAGATCCTGAGTTCAATCCCCAGTTCCACCAAAAAATAAATTATAACAACATAACATAACATAACATAACATAACATAACATAACATAACATAACATAACATAACATAACATAATATAACATGACCAAGACAAATTTACACCAAGGCATATAATAATCAAAATTCCAGAAATTAAGCAAAATAACAAAATGCTAAAAGCAGCAAGAGAAGTAAATATGCTATAGGAATCACAACAGACATCTCAACCCAAACCCTGAAATCGAGAAGATCTTGGAGCAACGTACTTCAAGTCCCCTAAGAAACCAATATTCAACCCAGACTGATGTGTGCCACAAAGCCACCTTTCAGAACCGATGAAGAAATAAAGTACTAACAGGACAAAAAACAAATGACTACCAAATTAGCTTTCCAGAATGCTCTGAAGAGCACAATAGAGATAATGAAAACATAAATATATGAGTGCAGTAGAAAGAAACTGCCAGGCAAGGCAAGCAATTATACAGGAATCAAGAAAAGACAGGGAACAAACAACAGGAAAACAGCATGTCAAAGAAAAGTCAATATATATCAGTTATAGCCATCAATGTTCATATTCTCAACTCACCAATCAAAAGACATCTCAACACAAACCCTCAGTGGATCCTCATTGGCAAAGTGGATCAAGAAACAAGATCCAAAAATATGCTGTATTAATAAGGCACATCCAAACCAACAGGAAATTCATAGAGCAAAAGTCAAAGGACAGAAAACAATTCTCCAGCCACAGGAACCCAGACAAAATCAAGGGTAGATATTCTATTTGCAATAGAGAATGCAAACTTTAAACCAAAAATGATCAAAAGAAATAAAAAAGGTCACTACATATTTGTTAGGGAAAATCTCCAAGAAGATGAGATAACAGTCTTCAATATTTATGCACCAAACACAGGCTTACTCAACAACATAAAACAAATATTAACAGATATGAAAAACCAAATAAGCACTAACCCAATTATAGTGAGGGAACTTGATAGCCCACTTTCACAAATAGATAGAACAACTAAACAACAAGTCAACAAAGAACTATTAGAATTAAGCCAAGCCTACGAACAAATTGACTTGGTAGATGTCTACAGAATGACCCACCCCAAAACATCAGAACATACATAGTATACAAATAAACCATATATTAGCTGATAAAACATGTTTAAATAAAGATAGAGGAATTGAAATCATACCACGCATACCATCTGACCATAGCACAATGTAACTGGAAATCAATGACACAGCAAATCACAGAAACTACATAAACACATGGAAATTAAACAAATCCTTCTAAACACAGAGGATGAAATTAAAGATATAATTAAACAGTATATACAATTAAATAATAATGTAGATGCTATACTGAGACATAAGGGATGCAGTGATGCAGTCCTACGAGGAAAATTTATGCAGTGAAATCATACATCATGAAAATGGAATGAGTTCAAGTAAAAAAGCTAATGTTGAATCTGAAACTTCTAGAAAAAGAAGAGCAAAAGAACCCAAGGCTTATTCAAGGAAGAAAATTACGAAGAGCAGAAATTAATGCCACAGAGACTAAGAAAACATACAAAGAAATTAATGAATGAAAAAGTTTGTATCTTTGAAATAGTAAATAAAATTGATAAACTATTAGCCAAGCTCATTAAAAAGAGAAAGAAAAATTACAAATTCATGAAATTAAGACTGAAAAGGGAGAAATTACAACAGATTCCACAGAAATCCAGGGTATCATCAATACCTACTATGAGAATCTACATTCTAATAAGATGGAAAAAGAAGAGATGGACAGACCCCTATACACAATTGAATTGCTAAATGTAAATCAAGATTATATAAAAATTCTAAATAATCATCAGATTTCTTTTGTCCATTACATCAGCCAATAAAATTGAAAATATAATTTAAAATTTACCAACAACAACAACAAAAAAAGCCCAGGCCATCACAGACTGTTTAATTCCAGAGGAAATTTAGAGAAATAATGCCACTAATGGTGAAACTCTAAAGAAATTGAAAGGGAGGTGGTACTTTCAAAATCATTCCTTGAAGCAAGGGTTATCCTGATTCCAAAACCAGAGAAAAACACAATAAAAAATAAAACTACATGCCAATTTTTTAGTGAACATAGATGCAAAAACCCTCTGTAAGATACTGGCAAATAAAATGCAACAAATGATCTTGAAGACTATACACTGTGACCAAGTGCGATTCAGTCCAGGAATTCTGGAGTGGTTCAGTATACACAAATCCATAAATTTAACACTTTGTATTAATGGAACCAAAGCCAAAAATCACACAATAATCTCAAAAATGCAGAAAAACATTTGACAAAGGCCAACACTCATTCATGAAAAAAATGTTAAAAAATTTGGAATAGATGGTCTTTATCTGAATCTTACAAAAGCCATCTATGATAACCAGCAGCCAATATCATATTAAATAGCAAAAAGCTGAAATTTTTTTACTCTAAAATCAGGAACAAGACAAGGATGTTCATTATCACTATTTCTACTCAATATAGTTCTGGAAATATTAGCCAGAGAAATTAGATAAAAGGAAAAAAATGGAAGGAATAAAGACAGGACAGGAAGAAGTTAAATTATCACAGTTGCCATGATACTCCACATAGATCCCAAAAATTCCAGCAAAAGGCTTCTACAGTTAATATCCAAATTTAGTAGAGTTGCAGGATGCAAAGTTAACACTCAAAGGGCAATAGCATTCCTAACTCACAGAGCAGGTAACAAACTCACAGATAAAGCATGTAAAGCACACCCTTTACAATGTCATTCCAAAAATGAAATACTTAGGTAATAATCTAATGAAGGAGGTGAAATATTTATACGGTGATAATGTCCTAGCAAAGGAAATTGCGGAGGATATCAGAAAATGGAAAGATGCCCCTTGCTCATGGATAGGAAGAGCCAACACAGTGCAAAGAGCCATACTCTCATAACTGCTATTGAACGAAATCTCAATCAAAATATCAGCAGCTTATCTCACAGAATTAGAGAAAACCCTACCAAACTTCCTTTGGAACCAGAAGAGACCTAGAATAGCAGAAGCAATTTGTGGCAGATCAGTAGGCAGCAGAATCCCAGACCTAAAATTATGCTACAAGGCTACTCTGATAAAATCATCAAGGTACTGCAAAGGAAAGCATGAGGATCATTAGAAAAGAACAGAAGATGCGGATGCAACTTCAAGCCACTCAGCCGTGGCACGCTTGACAGAAGAAACATGCTCACTGGAAGAAAGTAGACTCTTTAATGGATGGTGCTGTAGACACTTTTTCTACATACTGAAGACTAAAACTAGACCAATGTCTAGCACCACGCAATAAACTGCAAGTCAGCCAGGGAGATAGCTCAGTAGAATAAGTGCTTTCCTGGCAAGTGAAAGGGCCTGAGTTCAATCCCTGGTATCACAAAAATTAATTACTTGAGTTTATTTTTTATTTTTTAAAGTCAAAATGGATAGAGATCTAACTATTAACGTAGAAACACTAAACTTACTGGAAGAGAAAAATAGGTAGAAATCTCAAAGACATAGGTGCAAGGCAGAGACTTCATGGTGATAGTGGAATCCTTGTCTTGTTCCTGATTTTAGAGTGAAAGCTTTCAAGTCAAAATGGGTTGAAAGATCTAAATATTAAAACAGAAACACTAAATCTTCTGGAAGAGAAGGTAGGTAGAAATCTTGAAGATATAGAGGTAGTTAGAGAATTCATGAACGAAAACCTAACTGCGTGGGAAATACTTCAAAGGAACAATAACTGGGATCTCATCTTATTGAAAAGTTTTTGCATATCAGAAGAAATCAGAGTAAAAAGAAAACCTACAAATTGGAAAAAAGTTATAGCCAACTGTCCCTCAGATAAAGGACTTTTGTCTAGAATGTATAGAGAATTTTAAAAACCAGGTCCCCAGAATTCAAAGACCCAATTCAAAAATGGGCATGTGAGATGAATAGAAATTTCTGACATCAAGAAATACAAATGGAGCTCGGGTGCGAATGGCGCTGCAGGCGTGCAGGCCGAGACTGCAGACCCGAGGCCAAGCATCTGAGGCGGTGAATAGCAGCTCTCAAGTCTGCAGTGAAAAATGGCCTCCAAAAACACCACATTTCAAAAACTTGGAGAGAAACAAAAAGGAAACGTAAAAAAGTTGAGGAAGTAGAACCTAAAGAGTTCGTGGTAGAAAAAGTACCGGACTGACGTATAGTGAGTGGGAAGGTGGAACATTTTCTGAAGTGGAAGCGATTTACAGATGCTGACAGTACATGGGAACCTGAAGAAAATTTAGATTGTCCAGAGTTAACTGAAGCATTTCCTAATTCTCAAAATGCTGATAAGACAAAAGATGGTATAAAAAGAAAATCTATCTGACAATGAATCTGAAGACCAGTCAAAGAAAAAAAGAAATGCTGCTGACAAACCTAGATTTTGCTGGAGCCACAGATGGTAGCAGAGAGTTGATGTTCCTTATAAAATGGAAGGATTCAGATGAGGCTGACTTGGTGCTGGCAAAAGAGGCAGATATGAAAGGTCCTCAGCTCATAATTGCGGAGGAGGGTAACTTGGTACTCTTGTCGGGAAGATGAAGCTCAATAACTTGTGTATATATATGTATGTGGGTCTTGATTTTGATTACTAGTGTGAAAAGAACATTCGAATGGAAATCAAGTTTATTATGTCAGTTTTGAAAGTAGTGTTTGGGGGAGTTGCTGGGTTTTATCTGTTTTGCATCTGTAGCACTGGTTATTTTGAATAAATAAATAAAACTTTTGTAGTTGCTTCCTTTATCAAAAAAGAACATTTGGTAGCCTGACACATTCCCTCTGCTTCTCTAAATGTTGGGCGGAATTGACTATAGTCCAAATCAGAACTCACATTTTAGCTCACATGCTTAAGGACCATTCCGAGCTTTTTGTTTGTGTGTATATAAATAAAATTCTTATATAAGTGGTTTTTGTTTTGTTTTTAAACATTCACCGAAACAAAAACTATCGGTAATAACCTCATGTTTAAATGCCATCATTCTGAGCAATCACTTTCAGTTAAATAGAAAGTTTTCCTGAAGCCATAAACTTTTAAGTTAAATGAATTGTTTGTAGTTAATTGGACAGTTTAAAATAGATACTTTCAGAGCAGCCATATCAGAATCTGTATCTGTCTTTAGTCACAAAAATGCAATTTACTTTCAAAATTCTCCCCCCAAATAGTCTTATCTAGCTGGGCATGGTGGCACATGCCTTCAATCCCAGCACCTGAGAAGCTGAAGCAGGAGGGTCCTGGGAGCTCAAGACCAGCCAGAGATAGAAAGTGAGGGCAAGGCCAGCCTGAACTGCATAGCAAGACCCTGTCTCAAAACGAGAAGAAAATTTCTTATCTCTACCAACAACTTCCCCACCCGAATAAGGTAGCAAGTCAAAACTTGTTTGTTTGAATTCGCTAAGGAAGACTTAACAAAGGAACATTTAAAAATTCCTCAAGACTCATTATTTCACAGCAAGTTGAAATCTGCAGTCAAAAGTCAGGAATCGTACGTCTTAAGATGCGGCTCACAGGGGCCCGGAAGATGGCTCAGTAGAATAAGCACTTGCCTGGCAAGCGCAAGGGCCTGAGTTTGATCCTTGGTTCTACAAAAAAGAAAAAAGAAAAAGAAAAGACTTGGCTCACAGAAACCTACTGAGTGTCTGGAGGTGTTCATAATTTAGGACCTAGAATAAATGAGTGGACAAACCTGGAATCTAAACTACTGACCTGCATGCTTTTTCTTGACCCCAACTTGTTCCTTACATGCAGGCTCAGTCTTTTCAATATTCGGGTTACTGTTTTCAGCAGAAGCCAGGAAAACAACTTTGCAGTAGTCAGAATGTTGTCCTAATGTGTATTGTTTACTTTATTGTAAATAATGGTGAGCAGTGGTCAGTAAATAGTTTCATTTTCCTTTTAAGAAAAGAAATGCAAATGTCAAATACATACAAGAAAAAGTGTTCCACAGCATTTGTTATTTGAAAAATGCAAATTGAAACAACATTGAGATTCCACTTTATCCCAGAAAGAATGGCTGTCTTCAAGAAATCAGCCAAAAACAAATGCTGGAGGAGCTGTGGGGAAACAGGAAGCCTTCGCCGCAGGTGGGAGTGTAGACTGGAACAACCACTGTGCAAATCGGTGCGGCAGTTCCTCAAAAACTTAGGATTAGAGGTCCCATCAGTCTGAGCTACCCCGCTCATGGGTATTTTTCCACAAGAACTGAAAGCATCAAACTACAGTGATATATGTGCACCCATGTTTATAGCAGTGCAAGACAGCTAAATAGCTAAATCTCAGAAACACCCCAGATGTCCATCAACTGAGGAACGGATAAAAAAGATGTTATCTTTATACAAAGAAACTGCTTAAAAGAAAAGAATAACTGTGATGAAAGAAAGGAGAAAGGAAAAAAGGGAAATATTATATATTTATACAAGATCGCTAATATAACTAATGGTACTACTCATTTCTATTGGCTTATTGAAAGGAACAGCTAATAATTTAATTAATTGATCAATCTTGAAGTCCTATATCTGGTAATTTGCGAAATTACCTTGAAGATTATAGTATGTAATACAAACAACTCTTGTTAATTTCCTATCATCTTGTATTGAAATGTGTCATTCTTAGTGTTCTGTGTTGTTTTGTTTTCATTCTTTTGTCTTTAAAATAAATATTTTAAAAAGAAAAAAATAATGCAGTACTACTCAGCCACAAAGAAAGATAAACTGGAAATTTTTATAGGTAAATGGATGCACCTGGAGACCATACTGGAAGTGAGATAAATCAGACCCACACGTGCACACATCATGTTGTCTCAGTAGTGTGAGAAGTTGAATGAATAAGATCCACAGCGAACAACAGATATTGTGAGTTGGGAAGGGACTGCTGAGAAGAATAGAAAAACTGCAATGAGAGAAAGGGGAAAGGAAGAAAGGGACAAAGAAGCAAATATTTATACACAAGATAGTTTAGATAGTTACACAGCCAGCTTCTCTCAGTTTATTGAAAAGAAAGCTTTGTGCTAATAGTGTTTGAACAAGATACCATGCCTATCTCGTCTATTCTGAATACTACAAAGACAATACACAGCGTATTAAATATTATAATTCTAGTGACCGGTTTTGAAACTGTTTTATTATTTTTATTTTTTTTTCTCTTTAAAAAAAGAAAAAGAGAAAATTTAGATATCCTGAGGACATTTTTAGATGCAACACCAAAGTCACACTTTATGAAGGAAAGAACACATAAATTTTGACCCCACTAGCATTGAGTGGCTCTATTCTGTGAAAGATACAGCCAATGAGTGGGGTGTGGCATGGTAGAAAAGTGCTTACCCAGCATGTGTGAGGCCCTAAGTTTGATCTCCACCATGGTGAAGAACGAAGGACAGTAGAATACAAAGAGAAGTCGCAAATGGGGAGAAAATATTTGCAAAAAATACATCTGATAAAGGACTATTACTCAAAACATACAAAGAACGTTTATTTTATTTTATATTTTATTTTTAGGGGTCTACAGGGTGTTCAGGGTCTCACTACTAGATCAGACTCATAGTGACCCGCCTGTTTACAGCCTCCCAAGAGCTGGGATTGCAGGTGCGTGCCTCCATGCCCAATCTCAAATGCCATCTCAGCACACCCTGGGGGCAGGGCGGGTATGGCAGGACTGGGGATTGAACCTGTGGCCCCCATACCTGCTTGCAGGTGCTTTAATCCTCTGAGCTATTTGGCCAGCCTGGAACTTTTAAAACTAAACAAAAAAGAAAATATCCAGTTTAAAAATGGGTCAGACACCTACATACACATCCCATCAAAGAAATTATATAGATGGAAAAATATATGAAAACATGCTATATATCAAATGTCATCAGAGAAATGCAAATTAAAACATGCTTTCACTACATACCTATTAGAATGGCCAAAAGTCCAGAGCAGAACCTGGACATCAAGTGCTGTCATAAGATTATGAAGGAACCAAACTTTTATTCATTTTTGTAAAAATATAAATGGGATGGCCACTTTGGAAGAGGAGCTGGTAGCAGAACTTTTTTCCAAAATTAAATATATTCTTATCACAAAATATAGCAGCCGTGGTCTTTGGCACTTCTCTAGTGAGCTGAAAACTCGTGTGCACACAGAAACCTCCACTTAGGGATTCATAACAGCTGTATTTACCAACATTAAGAAAGTTCCACTCTAATGGAAGATACTGATAATGCAAGAGGTTTTGGATAGAAGAGGAACATAGTTATACGATATCTTTGTACTTTCAGCTCAATTTTGCACGGATCCTAAACTTGCCTAAAATATAGTCTATTTCTTTAAAAAAAAAAAAGGGATAATAAAGGTAGGGTCTGGGATAGTGGGCATGTAGGACATGCAGTTAAGAAGGATGACATTCAAAGGGAACTCACCACTCTGAAAAAGGAGATCGTGGAGGACTTCAGAAAATGGAAAGATATTCCCTGCTCCTGGATAAGAAGAACCAACATTGTGAGGACGGCCATACTCCCAAAATTGCTATACAGATTTAATGCAATCCCTATCAATCTGCCACCAACATACCTCACAGAGAAATTGTTCCTAAAATTTATTTGGAACCAGAAAAGACCTAGAATAGCAAAGGCAATCCTGGCCAAAAAAAGACAAGACAGGAGGCATCACAATTCCTCTCTTGAAATTGTACTACGAAGCCACCGTAATAGAATCAGAATGGTACTGGCAATGAAATAGACCTGAAAATCAATGGAATAGATTAGAAGATGCAGACGCCTCTGCGAACACTCAGCCACCTGATCTTTGGCTAAGGGACCAAAAACACTTTTTGGAAGAAAGATAACCTCTTCAACAAATAGTGCTGGAAAAACTAGCTCTCTACATGCCAAAAACTTAAATGTGACCCAGGTCTATCACCATGCATTAAGCTAAAGTCAAAATGGATAAAAGATCTAAACATTAAAACAGAAAAACCTGGGGCCAGGGAGATGGCTCAATGGAATAAGTGCTTCCCTGGTAAGCACAAGGGCCTGAGTTCAATCCCTGGTTCCACAAAAAACAAAGAAACAAACAAAAATTAAAAAAACAGAAACATCCAATCTGGAAGAGAAAGTAGGAGGAACTCTTGAAGACATAGGGGTAGGCAAAGAGTTTATGAATAAAAGCCAAAGCATGGGTATTACTTGAAAGAATTGACAACTGGGACATCCTCTTATTGAGAAGTTTTTACATGTTAAAATAAATTACCAACAAAGTGAAAAGACAACCCAAAAATTTTGAAAAGAGCTTAATAAGCACTCAGACAAAGGTCTGTTCTCTAGAATTTATAAAGAACTAAAAAACATTAAAGTCCCAAAATTTAAAGACCCAATCCAGAAATGGGCATCTGAGATGAACTCACACTTCCCAGAGGACGAAATTAAAGAAGGGAATAAATATATGAAAAAATGCTCCACATCACTAGCCATCTGTGAAATGCAAATGAAAACAACACTGAGATACCATCTCACCCCAGAAAGAATGGCTATCATAAACAAATTAACCAACAACTGTTGGAGAGGCTGTGGGGAAAAAGGAACCCTTCTCCACTGCTGGTGGGAATGTAGACTGGTGCAACCATTATGGAAATCAGTGTGGAGACTCCTTAAAAAGCTAGGACTGGAAATCCCATTCAAACCAGCTATCCCCCTACTGGGAATTTTCCCACAGGAACTGAAAACATCATATCATAGGGATATATGTGCACCTATGTTTATAGAAGCACAATTCATGATAGCCAAATCTTGGAAACAACCAAGATGCCCATCACATGAAGAATGGATGAAAAAGATGGGATATTTTTTATACAGTAGAGCATCACTCAGCTATAGAGAATGATGAACTCTAAGCCTTTATCTTTAAGTGATGCCACTTGAAGATATACTCATAGCTGAAATAAATCAGACCCACATGTGTTAATAACGTGTAGTCTCCCTAGTGTAAGAACTCAAAAGGTTTTTTAAACTAGCAGCTAATTGGCAGGATTCTCACCCTGACTAACTATACATGCTGATACCTGTGAACTAAACAATTGCACTAATGATAGCAATGTGCAATATGAGTGGTATGCTTGGAATTCCTATAATTCTGGTCTTCTAAATACATACTGCTTATCATTCCATACGAATTACTGCCATATTGTCTCTCAAGTATATATTTGTCTTTGAAAAAGGGTAATAAATGAAAACAAGAGACAAGAAAAAATGTCATAGGACTGTCTTGCTACAATGCTGTATATAGTTAAATACCTAAATTTCTGTGTAAAAAATATAATTGCTTATTCCTATTTTTAACATACTTTTTTTTCTTCGTATTTTGTATGAATTTAAAGTTTAACATATCAGCACTTGATGGAAAATACTTATTCCATGTTATCTCTAAGAATTTTGATATTCAGACAGGTAGTGAGGTTAAGCTCAACTGCCTGTGTTGTACAGTAATAATAATAAGCTTCTCTTCTGGAGGGTTAATGACTTAAGTTTGCAGACCAAAAATTATAGAAAAAGGAGGGCCACAAGGGCAGCCAACATTTTGGCCCCAGCCATTCAAAGTCAGTGAGGACTCAGGACATAGAAGAACCTGTACTGTAACATCATGGAACTCAGCTGTGTCCCAAATTTTCTGATCAAAGGAGATTATAGGGCCACAGAGGAAAGTGACTGATGATGTAGAGTGTGCTTCAGGAGCATCACAGGGAGAGAAAACATTCCCTCAGGCTTTGACAGAGAGCAAATTGGTCAAGCAATGGCCGTGACTCATCCACATGGGTGACACAGACAAAGGATCTACAAAATGTGGTACAGGGTTTCAGGATACATCCTGAGGGGATTTGACTGCCCTTGTCAGATATAGAAGTTGCATTTCTTGTTATTTAGGTCTGCTTTATCTTTAACCATCCAGCAGAAAAGCATAAAAACAAAGTATAAAAAACAAAGCCATATTAATATGTTTAGCTGTAGAAGCCTCAAGTCAACAATATCTGACATTGCCAGTCCTATGGATAACCCATTACTATTATGGACTACTAGACTATATTGGATTATTTTGCAAAGTTCAAGCACCTACAGTATTTAAATGGCAATGAAATACCCATCTATGACAAAACTAAACAAAAAAAGGGAATACAAATAGAGGACTATTTTGTATCTATATATACAAGACAGTTAGGATAGATATTAGCTCCTTTCCCTTAATTCAGTGAGAAGAAAGATTTGAAGTAATAGTGTTTGGACAGACTATCATGTCTGCATCTTGTACTATGAATAAGTGTTACAAAGACAACAAAATGCAACATATTAATTATTGCAATTGTCCTATGAATCGGTTTTGAAACTCTCATTGATTATTGCTATTTGTTTCTCAATAAAACTAATAAAAAAAATAACCAGAATGTAGAAACATAAAAAAGCAAAGGGAACTTATAGTGAACATTTTATTATTGACATTTGAGTTTTCATATTGATAGAGGTTTATGATTTGTTTTATTATTGCAAATAAATAATTAGAGTATAATGCAAGGACCTGTGGATGAAAATGTATGATAAAGGAAAGGTTAAGATTAATCCAATTCTGCATAGCTAAGACTAAAACATGCATATGCAATTATAACCACTGTTATAATACTGTTAGAGGAAAGACAAAGACCTGATAGCTCACCCAAAAGCCTACTGAAATGTTGAGTAGGTCTGAAACAGTCACAGTAAGAAATATGTCCTCCTGAAACTGTCACGTGCAACCATTTTGTATTAGTTCAGGAATAATCCCTATAAAACAATGAAGAGGAGTATGTTTTGGTTGAAACACCTTTCCACAAATCCATGACTCCCCATGGCATTCAGCAGAATCTAATTAAAGGAATGCAAGTAAATAAAATTCCAACAACATAGCCACCCACTAGTGACCATATTCCCTGTGGCAGACGCTTGCTGTCCCTTGCCCTTGGAAGTGGCTGCCACGCCAGTGCTGCCAGTGGGACCCCAGCACCCGCCCCACTTGCAGCCTCAGAAATGGAGCTGTCGCCAGTGATCTATTGCAGGGTGCTCCTGGGTGCCTTCGCCCTTTGGGCCACAATGAGGAAAACACAAGCACCCAAGGTTGAAGGTGGCAGGGCCACCCAGTGTGGGGACCTGAGCCATGGTGTGGAGAGCAGCTGTCCCACCAAAACATCCGTCTACCTGCCTGGGTTAAATCTGAAGCAATTGAACTCAATATTGTGTGTGAGTGTGAGCCACTTATGCGTTTGGGTTTATTTTGCTACAGTGCCTCAGCTTGTGTGGTGGTAGCGCAAACTGGCAGGGACGGGAGGGGAACTGTGAATGTGAGTGAGACAGGTAAGCAAATTCCCGATGAGCAGTGGCAGGAGGTGGAGGGAAGTTGACTAACATGGGTTGGTTACTCCTGGCTCACGTGCAGGGACACTAGGACCCAGCTGCGGGGCTGTGTGGCCAGTAGTTAAATGGCATGGCGCTAACATTAGGCTGTCTGAATAAAATCCTGCATGTCTGGGCTGGTGATTTAGCCACTTCAAGCCTGTCTTTCATCATAAAATGGTATCAGCATCCATGCCCACTTCTAATATTCTTGCATGGTTCAATGAACTGACACATGTATTTTTCACATTTCCAAAGTCCTTTCGTAGCCATCACTGCCCCGAGTCCTGATAGCACCCAAAAAGAAGCAGGAGGGAATTATTATTGCCTTTTTAGACAGGAAGCAGCTGAGGCTGTAGCATTTCCCTGAGGTCACAGCCAGCCCTTCTGATTGAGTCCACTGCCTTTCCCACGATGTCATCTTGGTTTCCTGGAGGCACAGCTCTGCACAGCCCCCAGATCTCTCTAGATGGAGGTATTCTATCTAAGGTGTCAGAACGTACCAGATAATCTACGTCTGTAATTATTCTCTACTGGAGATTATGTTGTTGTCTTCCTGCTCGTGACTGGAGAGCGACTACTGGGACTTGCAGCTTGTGATAGCTGATGCCATTAAATCTCACTAGAGGCTCTGTGTCTGCAAGTTGCCATTTGTCTGTATTTGGCCAAACACACACAAAGGCAGCCACATCGATGCAATTCGCAGAAGCCAACAATGACATCTGCTAGTTTGAAATCTGCCAGCAATATCCAGGAGGACCAGTGAGGTAATAAGATACATAGCATCACTGATAAAATATTTAATTGCAGCTGAATCCAAAGCATGCATAGCTTAGTATCCAAGGAAGGAGCTAGGTATATTTTTTAATATCTCAGAAGTTAAACATTTATGAAATATCTCCTAATTGTTGACCCTCTAAGATTCAAGTTGGGAAAAGCAAGAGATGACTAGAGAAATGCACACACAGAGAACCATGCTGAAGCTGGCGTGGACTCTCCCTGAGCCCAAGGGACTGATGACAAACACTCAGGCTTTGCAGCAAGCAAAGAAAGCAGAGAGAAAACTTTTGTTTGACAGACTGTAGTTGGTGAGAAGCGAGGCAGGGAATTCCAGAACGAGTAAGTTCATGCTGAGCACTTATTTTGTGTCAGGCCTGGGTCTGGGGCCACACAACATTCTCAACAGCCCCGTAAGTTTCAAGAATCACTAGACCCACTTTACATGGGACACTGAGTAGAAGGAGGTTACGTAGCTGGCCAAACCCCAGCTGCACCTGACAGAGGCGGAAGCCATCAGTCGTTCAGATGTGAAGATAAAGTGCCCAGATGTGTTTGCCTGGTTATGAGCTAAAACCTGTGATATAATTACTGATAATATATGAGCTGTGATAAAAACGCAATGTTCACATATTTTAAAATTTATTACAGCAAGACACGTTGCCATGGACGCGCACCAAAATACCTCCCTCAGTTAAGTACACTTGCCCGTTGTTCTTGTCGCTTACTAAGCAGCTCTGACAGGCTTCGCGCCTGACTGTCTCTTGTTGTGTTCACGGCTTGAATCACTTCAAAACATCTACCTTTTATGATTCTTGTGGCCTTGGGGAACAGCAAGAAGTCACACAGTGCGTACGTGGTGAATGGGCTGGGTGGGGACACAAGACGACGTTGCGCAAGTCCGCCTTCTGTGGGCAGCACTCGGCGGCAGACGACTTTCAGAACTGCTTCAAAGAGTAGCAGGAATGATGGGAAAAATGGGCCCTAAGTGAGAGGGGATTTGGAGGAAAATTCATGGCAGTGTGTTTTCTGTTACCATAGTGTTTATTTAAACAGTTTGTATTTTGATGAACTTCGTACAAAAAAAAGTGCAATTATCGGTTGCATTCAGCGCAGTTGAATATAATTGCATAAATTTAGTTACCTAGACATCTCACCCCACTTTAAAAATGAAGATGAGATCATAGTAAAAAAAGTTTACAACTCTGAAACCAAATAAACCAACCTGGAGGGAGACAGAAGGTTACACGAAGAGGTGGTATCCACAGCATGAGGCAACAAAATAACCTGAAAGCAGTTGTAAAACAAGTATGTTAAAGGTGTTCAATAAGACTAAATGTAAAGTACTGGTATCATTTGAAATAATGGACGAATATAAAACTATTGGAATCCAAGGAACGTAAAACAGGAAGTGAATCTGAAAACAGTATGGAGTGTAAAGAATTTACAAAGGAAGAAATAATGACTGAGAGGGAATTTTTGAGAAGATCCACAGGCAGAAATTTTCCAAAATTAAGGAAAATGTGACTGCTTGGGTGGAACAAATCAGGACTTGATTGAGAAGGCAAAATACAAAATAAATCAAGTGGACGAGATCTAATGAGTAGGCTTGGTCCACCTGCTAATGCCAGGGGCCGGGAGATAGCTCCGCGGCGCAATCGCCTGCCGAGTTTGAGCCCTAGGACCAAGAAAATAAAGATAAAAGTCAGAGGAAATTGTAAGAACTTTCAGTGAAAAAATCTTTGCTACTCAGATCATTTATTATTCAAAAATGAATGAATGTAAAGGCTAGGGATATAGCTCAGCGATCCAGCAATGCCTAGCTGGAATAAGGCTCTGGGTTCAGCCCCCAGAACATAAGAAGAAACTGCTTCTAGATTTTTGCCTAAAGCATTGCTAAAAGATATATCTCAGTAAGAAGAAAATTAAAGGCAAAAAGAAAAATGGAATGCAGGAAGCGGTGAGAAAATAATTTGAATGGAGATATAGCTTAGTGCAAAGACCCTGAGTTCAATCCCCAGCACTGGAAAATAAAAAAAGAAGGATGGTGAATGTAAGTAAATTAAAAAGTCAGATACAAATAAAAGATATCATTAATTAGGAGCAACTAGACTGCAGTAAACATTTAACTAGCAAGATTAATATCCAAACCACATGGAGTATTTCTACAAATCAGAAGAAATTCCTGAATGCAATAGAAAAGTGGACAATAATATAAACATACAATTTACAGCAGAGGTAATTTTAATGATTAATGGGACAGGAAAAGGTCCTCAATATGCATTACCCCATAACTAACGATGGGTATTGGAAGGATAGTAATGGGAGGCTGAGGCAGAAGGATAGCATGTTCCATCCTAACCCGGGCAACTTAGTGAGACCTGTCTCAAAACAAAAACAAAAAAATAAATAAAATAACTAAGGATGTAGCTTAGTACGGTGGCTCTGTGTGCAGCACTTTAAAGGATTCCATTTCCCTCCTACTATCTGAGCCCAGTGAGGTCAAAGCTTTCAGAGACTGAGCGCCCAAACTGCACCCCAAGCCACTTGTTTCTCTGCTCTTCCATTGCATTCAGGAATTTCAATTGATTTGTAGGAACACTCACATAGTTTGCTACTGGGAAGACTTGTTGCACATGCTGATTGTCCCCATGTGCTCACTGGAGCACACATGCCATAGGTTCACCACCCCTGGTCTGGCCCAAATGGAATGTGTTGACAGTACCAAGCACTGGCAAGGATGTGAGGAAAACAGAGCTCACGAACACGACTGATGAGAACATCATTCAACAATACTTGCTAGAGAGAGCGACTTGTCAGTATCTACCATTATGAATGATCCAGCTGGACTGAGGTGTAAGCTTGATGGTCTACGTGGCTGCCTGGCAAGCACAAGGACCCAGGTCCAACCCCCCTTACCACATGCCGTGCCGGCTATAGAATCCTAGGCATAGTGGCATAGGTCCATGATCCCAGTGCTGGGGAGGCTGAGACAGGGGAATCCTCATGAGTCCAAGCTGTGCAATGAGACCCTGTGCCAAGTAAATAAATAAATAAATAAATAAATAAAATATTTTTTAAAATTGTGTTTACAAGCTTAAAAAAGGAATAAATTCCAAAAATAGATTTTAAAAACTAGTGTGAGTTGTTAGGATCTAGCCACAACAGGGTGCCTGTCCTCGCAAGAGAGGTAAAGGACAACACCCAGAAGTGCAATGCCATCCATGGGACATTATCAAACACACCAAAATACAGACGGTCCCTGACTGCCAATTAGTCAGCTAACCTTCACTGTAGACTGCTCTCTAAATTTTTGTTTTGCCCAGCTGCAGTGGACAGTACTATATTCCCTATGATGCTGGCCAGAGGCAATGATTCAACCTCTGGGTCATCCGTGATGTCACAAGAGAACACAGCCAATACTCTACGGTATACTGGTTTTTAGGAACTAAAAGTATTTTCAACCTACAATATTTTCAATTTGCTACAGATTTATTGGACATAACCCCATTATAAGTTGAGAAGCATCTGTACTATGTAGTAAGTGTATGTAAAAGCAAAACTTGGGTTGTGAAAAATGAAGTGAAGAAAAGGGTGAATCCAAAAGATTTGGGAAGAAAAATTTGTAAAGGATAGTATAAGTTTGGGTAAACAGATCCAAAACTTAAAGATAATTTTAAAATGAAGCATCAAAAATGTTAAATAAATGTGTTTCTATTTTCATTTCAATAGATATGGCTTTAAAAAAAATAAAATTGGGTGGAGGGCTTTGAACGGATGGTCAAGGGCCAGGGAGATAGCTCGGTGGTCTAAATGCCTGACTGGCAAGGGTAAGCGCCCTGGTTCGATCCCCAGCACTGCATGCCATGCAGGCCCCTCCGTGCTGGCCACAGAACTGGGCATGGGGCAGCACACCTGCAATCCCAGTGTTGCAGAGGCTGAGACAGGAGGGTTGCTGCAAGTCTGAGCCACGTAGAACCGGCACCAAATACATAAATCTTTTCAAAAAACAGTTGCTAGGGACAACCAGCTTCACTTGTTAGAAAATGTGGTAGAGTTATCTGCCATTTTGCTATTCTTTCCATTAAAAGGGAGAGTCTAATTTCCCTTCCCTTGAATCTGCATTCATGGAGTAATAGAATGTGACAGAACTAATATGTGGGGACACTCAGCACTAGGTCATCAGAAGCCTTGCAGCTGCCACCCAGCCTTGGTAAGACTGGAGCCACTATTCAGAGAGCACTCTGCTACAAAATGTCCCAAGCTAGCTCCACAGAGAAGCCAGGAGAGATGCCTGACCAGCCGGTGATCCAGGCCAGGTGCTGGACATGTCACCAAGGAGCTTGCAAGGACTCAAGCTCCAGCCACCATCTGACTGGGACCGTGAGCAAGACCCACCCGTCACCCCCAGTCAGCCCAGAGAAACAAGCGAGATAATTATTGCAGGTCACTACATTCTGAAATGGTTTCTTTGGCAAAATTAGGTAACTGGTACACAAATCAAGAAAATCAGGCTTAGATCCCCGAAACACTGAATCTGAGGGGTCAGCATGCCATGGAATGGAGGCATCCCACAGGCAGAGGATGGGCACGAGTATTGGTTCCTTATGACCCATCATCATGCTCTGTGCTGTCCCCTGCTTTGGCCAAGCAGAACACCAGCTGCAGGTAACACAAATCCAGTGACGGGGCCCTGGACCCATGAACTCAGTCTGACGAGGAGGCAGAGGCGGACCTGTGCTGTCAGGCAGGCAGGCAGGGTCCGGGGTGTAGACGGCCAGCAGAGAGGCACCTTAGTGCTTTGGTAGGAGAGCTGACGGTATCATCATTCTGTAAATCAGCGGCCTCAAGAAATTGTAAAGGAAAAAATATATAGTGTCCTACGCAGGTACTTCCCGGGGAAATAAAGACTTAAACAATGGAAGAAGGGAGATATGTTTACGAGTGCCACCACATCCGGGAACTTGAGTCAATAACTAAGCAAACTGCATTGCCTTGGCAACTGGCCCGCTGGGTAATTTCTGTATTAACCTCAGAAGGACACACAAAAAGACCCTGCCAGCATCACTTCGAAGGCTCTCAGCATAAGCAACTAAATCAAAACAAAATGCAAAGCACAGCTCACAAATTCATGCTTTCCTTTGTCCATTTAGTGTTTTTCAAAGGTCATATCTCATCTTAAGCACCTTCCTCCCAAACTGCCTCCTCCATCTTGGCTATTCTCTATGCACAAAAGAAAAAGAGGCTTCACTTTGCTTTTTTCTCAGGAGATCCTTTTCGTTCATAACCATTCTATGAAGTACACACAACTACGTCAATTCTACAGACACTGATACTGAAACTCAAGAAGAAAGAGTACCTATCCCAAGGTCACAAGCCAGTACAGCAGGATTTGAATTCAACTGACTGAAGTGCCGAAGTCACTGTTGTTAAGCCAATACACTCCTCTTTCAGGGCTGCCCCTACCTTTTCATGGGGTCAACAGAAACAGAAAGCCAAACACAGGTCCATGGGGCTCTGAAGAGCAGCCTGGGGTCCTATAAAGCAAGCCTGAGATGGGCAGTCTCAGGGGGTGGGAGTGGCCAGGCTTGGCTAGTGGACCACTTCTGACAGTAGTGGTTTGGGGCCAGAGTTTGTGGAATATGATAACCCTGTTGAATCTGTGGGATGGGCTGCAGGATTTGCATTTCTAACAATATCCCAGGCAACACTAGTGTGACAGGGCTGGAGACCACAGTCGGACAATCATCCCTGTAACTCACCGTGTGGCCCTCTGCCCAGTAGGAGGACTGCATCAAAATACATCCACAAAGGGCTGATGAGCTCCAGCTCATGAAAACAGTAGGGAGGAGGAGTGAGTGGGCCCCCTGAGGGCGCAGCGTGGCACTAGTTCAGGGAGAGCAACTGGGCGAAAGGCTTCTGTATACATCTTTTTATTTCAAAAAGAATAACAAAAACACTAAAAATGATATAGAATTTGGAAACAAGATGATAGGAAGTCAACAATGGTTGTTACATTGCATACTGTTATCTCCAAAATAGTTGTTCAGACCACCAGTTATATTGGTCGAGATTAAGCATTAACTGTTGCTTTCAATAAACCAATAGAAATTAGTAACAATCTCCCAGTCCTTGAGAACACTTGGCGATGTCTGCAGGTGCTTTTCCCGTAGGGTTGAGGGTGCTCCTGGCTCCTAGTGAGCAGAGGCCTGGGCACTGCTGAACACCCACGAAGCACAAGACAGCCCTTGCAGCTCGTCCAGCCCAAACGCCACATGTTAAGAAACTCTCCCCTTTGTATATTTAGCACAATGTATTAGAGTTCTCAGAGAATCATAACGAAAAGGATATCCAGGTGTGTGGGGGTGGGGGAGGAAAGACAGACTGATTTTAAGAACCAGCTGACCTGATCGTGGGGGCTAGCATGCCACACGTTTATGGGGACAGAGGCAAGTTCGGAAGTTCCAGCAGGAATTGATGCTGCAGCTTTGGGTCTAAAGATGCTCTGGGTGTGGAATTGCTTTCTCCGGAGGACCTCGAGCTTTTTTCCTAAAAGGCTTCCAACTGATTGAATGAGGCTCAGCCGTGCTATGCTTTACTCAAGATCTACTGAATGTTAATCTAAAAATTATCTTCACACTCACGTGCAGACTGGCGATTGCCCGAATAACTCAGTACAACCGCCAGCCGGTGGGTAGGCACCTGCCTAACGGTCCTCGTGCTGGAACTTCCAGTTACAAGAAGGGCTGGCAAAGCAGCCCCAGCCCCAGAAGTGTGGATTTTATTGGTCTGGAGGACAGGGTGGGTAATTCTGGAAATCCAAACGATTCTGACGTGTATTGGATGTCGAGAACCAGGGTCACCTGATCATCCACGAGCGCCAGCAAGGCACGGTTCATGGGTCTAACCTAACGCTGTGATCCATTTTGCTCATTAAAATCTTACTGGAGCACAGCCACTATTCTTACGTCTTTCCTATGGCTGCCTGTGTGCCACAGCGGCTCTCTCAAGTAGCTGCGGCAGAGATGGTGTGGGCTTGCAACGTTCAATCCTTCACATTAAAGTTCGTCCATACCTTACCCTATTCCAGGCCTCAGCTTAGCATAATCGGCATCACATGTAGCCTGTCTGAGAGAAGAATTGTCCAGTTGTCCACACTGAATCAGAACCTGCATTTTTGTAGGATCCCTGGATGACCAGCACACAGCCCTGCGGGCCCTCCCTGCCTGGAGCCGTCCAGCCACTGCCACCCCTCTGGCTACTTCTTGCCTCTACCTTGCTTCTGCCTGACATGCTACCTTCTCAGGGAGTCTGCTCTGTGATTTCCCCCTCCTAGCACATCATCCTTTATCTTCAAAGCACTTCTCAACTCCTTGTGTAGACATGTGAGTGTTTCTCTCTTTGATGTCTGTCTTTTCTAGACTGAATGCCCCATGGGGGTAGATGCTAGGCCTTGGAGGATAAGAAACAGCCTTGCAGTGTGTTCAGTCATACCGAGGGCTGCCTCCATGTGAAGGACAACCAAAGGAGGATGAATAATATTGCAAACAGCTTAATAAAAAAGAATAAGTTACTATGCAGACTAGAGAGGATGCTGCCTATGTCTCAGACCATGAGCATCTAGATTAAATTTCTTTATGTATTCTAGGGTTAAAAATTAGCATTCAATCACACAGAAATGTTGAAGCGCTTTAGCAGACCTCTGCAGAGTAAGGATCCAGTTTTGCCAGCTGTTCATTAAATGGGCTTTCCATATACATCAGGAATTTAATTACAAAGGCAGGGGGCCAAGGATATGATCACTGCTTGAGAAAGTTACATTGCAGGCAGCTGTTCTCCACCAAAACCACAGAGGAAATCTTGATTTTGTTCTATTCTCCTCTACCGCTCAATCAAGCTGGCCTCAACTGATTGTGCTCAAAATGCCCTTGT
>PVKA01011683.1:0-60074 GCA_004027165.1 Ctenomys sociabilis | reverse complement strand
AGTTTATTAAAAGAGACAGTTACTACCTAATTTTTGAACAATTTTGCATGTTTATATCTGATAATCTGAACTACTTTGAAGACAACAATAAACAATATAATAATTGTTGAATTCCTATAATTTTTTCAAATTCTGTATTGTTTCTAATTTTTTTATTTTTTAAAATTCTCTTTAAAATGAAAAATAATAACTGACAAATTATATTTAAATGTGCTGCTCTCATGGCTTAAAAGTTAATGCTACTAATTTAAAAGAGAATCTAAATGTAAATGAAATACCCAAATGTATTCAGACAGTCATCCTGTAGGTTTATGGACAACAGGATTTTAAACATTCTATGTTTTAGGAAATCTCTATCAGCAAACTAAGGCCCAAAGTCAGATCTGGCACCAAGAGTATTGTTGCACAGTCATAATTAGGAACTCAAAATTATATGTAAGGTAGGGGGTGGAAAGATCAAGAGCAAAAATGGATCATAAATGGCAAATAATTACTAATGCCCCAAATGGAGGTTTGCATTATTAATCACAAATTTATTCTAATATCATGTAAAAAGAAACAACAAGAAGAATATTTTTAATGGCATGTCAGAGTTACATGACATTTAAATTTTTATTATAAATCTTGATTGCAACACAGGACTATTTTTAGTTTGTTTTATTTCTAAAGTCTGTTTCCATGCTTCAACTAAAGATATCAATATCTTCATGTTGCCATATCATATGACAAAGGCAATATAACTTAAAAAGCCTAATGTATTTATTATCTGGCTTATTATGCTTATTATAAGAAAAATATATTATTCTTCCTGTACGTGTAATAAAGTCCTGATTTTATTAGAAGCATGGGGACTGTGATTGGAAACCCAACAGGGAACTGACCTCGTAGTTTAAGACCAAGGTTTTTATCCTAGATTTGTCCCATTCTGCTATACACCCCTTGAAAATGATATTCATTCCTTCAGTTGTGCATCATGAAATGATGACATTGGAAAATATGGGACTCTTCTGCTCCAGGCTTTCACTTTTATATTTCTGCAGTGTGCCATTCCTACTTCTGATATTTATACATGTGATATGAATGAACCACAATAAGAACCAGACATATGTGGCTCAAAGATTCTTTGAAAACTCCATCTATTGTAATAACAGAAATAAATCTTAGTGTTGATGATACAGTTGGTATCATTTAGTGTGTGGATAAGAAATGAATTTTCAGTATTATGCTTGAAAAACCAGAACTACAATTGAAGAAAGCAAACATTTCAGCATATATAAATTATGACTCCAAGACTATAAAAATGTAAATCCAAATTTAATGGAGAATTAAATACCCCACTATTTACCATTAAATCAACAATTCAATCTTGAATACTAAAAGGCTTATTTCACCTTTTAGAATGGCTCATAATTTTGTTCTAAATTTGAGATTTAATTCTATATTTTAATCTTTCCCATGATAAGAATTAAATAATTATGTAAGTTTAGTAGGACATATAACATTAAAACAAGTTACTTAGAAGACTTCTGAAATTTTTAATAACAGAGAAGTTTATCCATGTTTATTAAGTATGCTTGCTACTCTGAGCTGATGCTTAAGATCAATATACAAACAGAGGTAACAGATTTTAAACCTTTCAGTTGAAATCATGTAATGGTTATTAAGGAGTTTTTCACTCTAAGCAGCTACAGCTTGTAAAAGTATTACAGGAAGAGCATGTCAAATAACAGAGGTCGGTTTTCCAGATGCCTAGAAAATCCTCCCTCTGGGTGAAAAACTTTAGGAATCCAAATAAATTCTGTTGGACAATAGGTTGCCAGTTTCTCTGCCTACTTAGTAAAGTCTTTGTGGTAATAATGAAGAAGCATAACATTTTCAGACATTGAGATGGTGATGCTGCTTGTGTGGTGACCTAATTTCAGAAAAAAAGTTAGTGTGCAGGTTCCAGCAAGCACAAATATATTTTAAAAGAAGGTGACAAGCTTTTCCCAGAAAACTTAAGAGATGCATTGCATTGTCTGTACAAGTCTAGAGTGTGTATCTTGGAACGTGCATGGCAATGCCCACCTGAGCTCATACAACACAAGTAACAATTTCAGGGCTTTTTTTAAAAAAAAATTAATTGTTTTGGATTCAGTGAAGGGGATGGTAAATTGGACAACTTGCTGTGCTGTGCTTCTAGAGTGGAAAACCTTTGCCAGCAGACCTGAGTGCAGCTCGAGGCTGCAACTGTGTGCTCCTTGTTCTCTTCTCTATAGCAGCATTTACAGTCACGACTGCCCTGCCTTAGACACTCTGACAGCCAGTGTGGAGCACAGTAACACACAGTGGGGACTGCTGCAATCAATAGCCCAGAAATTTGTACTGTCACTGCTCTAAAACTGGCTGTGATAGCCATGTTGATTTGAATTAACTGTCTTGGTAATAAATGTTCTGTTTCAATTAAATCCTTCATCTCCAAATTATTTTCAAGCAACAATCCTTTCCAGGGTGTTTTTGGAACTGAATCAAATAGTTTCTGATCCTATGGCTATTACATTTAGAAGGATTAGTGAAGGATAAAATATCGCCGTGATGTAAATTTGGATATGGCATGATAATGACGTGTCACTCAAGTTCATCCTTAGGAAGTTTGAACCACAGCAGTGAAGGATGTTAATAGTGAGGAACGCTGTGGAGGTACAGGAGCAGATATTATATGCTGTGGTCAATTGCAATCTCATCTTGAGTAGATTAAGAAATACCAACTAGATAAGTGGAGCATGGTTTTGGGTGTCTTCTGTTCATACCTTACTTGCATGCTACAAACATACTAGGAAGGAAAATCTGCCCCAGAGGTGGGTGGCAGCAACCAAGAGGCTTTCAGGCTCAGTGGCATAGAAAGGGGAAAAAGGACCTCTTCCTTTTTGATTTTTCAGCAGCTCTGCTCTGATCCACCTCCTTTGGAGCCTCAGGCTTTCAGGACAGGCCCTTTGGCCTTCTCACACTTGTACTGGATGCTCCAGAGAGCCAGAGACCTAAAAGTTTCTTTAAAAATAAAAAATAAAAATTCAGAAGGGTTTTGTTTTTTCATCATTAGGATCCTCTCTCTCCAGGATGAAAATGGATATTTTGCATTTTTCCAGTCCCTGGAGTTTGTAGCAGCACTTATAATCCTGCTTAATAGATTATCTATATAATATAATAAGTGAACCCTAACTGATAACTGTGGGAAATTTGTACTTTGTATTTAATTTTATTATGAACTCTAATTTGCTCTAAAGCAGTACAGCATATTAAAAAAGCATTATCAGATTAAATGGTGATGTGTGCCATGTAGAATTTTAAGTGATAAAGTTGTGATGAATGGGAGAGTGGTTGTATTCATGAGCACTACTAGCAGGGAGAATATGAATATATTTATGGATATCCTTGACCTAAAATCTGGAAAACACTAGCAGCTTGTTAGTTCTGTGATAGCAATGTAAGTCAAACTTTGAAACAAATCTTTAATTCACTTACTTTATATTACATTGAATAAAGCACATTGATAATTTCCCTTACTTTGGTATCTGCTTTTATATAATAAGAGTAATACAATTAGAAACATCAGAATTTGAAATATATGTAGGATCTTATCTTTAGTATCAATTTTCTGTATTTAGTGTGTTATGTATTATTGTAATATATATTTAGTTACTGAGACCAGTGACTAAAAAGTGGAACATTATTTTTCATTAGTTTAAATAATGCCTCCAAATATAAGGAAATATTGGATTGTTTTGGGAACCCTGTAAAAGCTATAATTAGGATATCATTGTGTATTTGCATATGAAGTCAAAATCAATTGCAATTGTTTTTGGACTGATTAATTAAAGTTGTCAATACTTTCAAATTTAAAAATTACTAAATTACTGATTTTATCTAACAAAATCCAAGGAATAGTTATTTTTATTATCATATTTTCATTTTCAAAGTTTGTTGAATAATCTTAAACCAAAGTACCAGTTCATTAATTTGGACATGGATTACACAAATGATTATTTGTATTTCAAAATTGCATTTAATTTTTTTTCCTGGCTTTGTCAAGTGAAACTATTCTTTGTTTTTAAATTAGATTTAAGATTCCTCTCCAGTGTGATTCTTGGAGAATTACCAGGTTTATTGTGGGATTGTTTATGAATGACTACACATCACTATACTGTACACAGCATGGTCACCTGGCAAAGGTACCTGCTGATTTCCAATTCTGTTCGCTCTCTAGCTACCAGGTTTTCAATGGACTGTATAGGTTTACAGTGTGCTTCCATGTTTTTTTTAATGTGTTTGTCACAGGGTCTGTGACAAACACATAGCTTGGGCTCTTGGTGATCCTCCTGTTTTCAACCACCCCAGCCCTGGGATTACAGGTGCGCGCCACCACTCCTGGTCTCAGTTTCATACAATTTAATAAATATTTACTAAGTATGCTAAGGATGTTTAGTGTGTGAGTCATAAAGCCATTCACCATTTGAATGCAAAATTTAAGAAAGAAATTAAGAAAACAAATTTGTCTTTGTGCTAAGGACATGCAAAACCATTCCTCTGTTTGTTAATCATGCAGTACTGGCTACAGATAGAGAGCTATTGCCCAGACTTATCCAGAACAGATTCCCCCTTGAAAATAATGATTATAATATTTACATTAAACTACAAATGAGAGTTATGGTCTTATCTCTGGGTCCAAGAACATCTTGATGACTAGCACTGAAAAGTAATTTTCAAGTTGATTAATTCAATCAGGGTATTTATTTCCAGGAAACACTACTTCATGCAATATAGCAAAAATGATGCCAGTTCCCTGAGACATTCAAGAAATGATATCTGGGCTGGGCAAATAGCTCAGCAGATTAAAGTGCCTGCAAGCAGGTGCAGGGGCCAAGGGTTCAATCCCCGGGCCTGATGCCAGCCCCACCACCAGGGCGCGCTGAGACAGCCATTGAGACTGGGCATGTTGGAGCACGCCTGTAATCCTAGCTCCTGGGAGGTTATAAACAAGTGGATCACTACGAGTCCAATCTACTAGTGAAATCCTGTGCAACCTGTAGACCCTTCTCTAAAAATAGAAAAAAAAGGAAAGAAAAAGAAAAAGAATATCCATTTTTAATGATGCTTCAGAGAAACTAAAATTCTACTGATCAAAATCAAACATTGTAGAAGATCCTATGGAAGAATCAAACAAAATTTGGAGAAATAATTTTACTTTAAATTGGTCATAGTAGGAATTAAATTGATTTTCATAATTTATCTCCCTAGGTGTGTGATATTGTTACCAACAAATGGTGGCATACTGATTAGCTGTCCAACTTATTTACAATTTGTGTCACTGAATTCCTCTTGACTTCTACAAAAAATAATTATCTTCCCTATCAACAAAATAAAGCACTAATAATTTTATTATTATAATACAATATAAATATTATAATGAATAACTTTCATTCTACTAAATAATTCACTATTTAAGTTTACTATTTTACATTCTATTTAATGTTTACTTCTTGAGCTTTCTTTCTGAGTTATATAATCCATAAGTTTTTTTTTTTCTTCTTATTGGCAGAAACAGGGATTGAATTCAGGCCCTTGTGCTTGCCAGGGAAGCTCTTATTCCTGAGAGCCATCTCCCCAGCTCTATATTCTTTTTTAATGCTATGACTTTTTTGTCTCTTTTTTCTTCCTTTTCTATCCTTTTAAGTGGTCTTAATTGGTGGTAAACTTTCAGGTTCTCAAATCTGAAACAATCGTTTTGCTTTTTCTCTTTTCTTTATGCACATTACTTTATTTCCTGAATTTTCATGTAACTACATACTGTGGATATGCTGGTGATTTGTAAATGCATCTCCATTTAGACCTCCCACCTGAACTTTACACTCTGATTGACATGAACTTCTTCATGTATCCAGCTCGATCTGATTATATTGAAAACTCAATCTCATTATATTTAAAAATAGAACTGTGATTTTACACCATGCAAGATTTCTCATTCTAATGAACTGTTTATGATGTCATGCAGGCCTCAAGCTCTGAAAACACAAAATCCTCAATTCAAGGCAACTATTAATATTTTACTCTCAAAATATGCCCGCCTTGCAATGCCTCTCACTTTCTACTCTGTCTCCCAGGTTGGAACCACCACTCCAGAGTCAGTTTGCAGAAAAAGCTTCCTGCCTCTTCTGTTTCCATTCTCGCTCTATCTTTTTTTTAAATTTTATGTATTTACTACAGGGCCTCACTATGCAGCTCAGACTCATAGCAATTTTCCTGCTTTCAGCCTCCTAAGCCCTGCAATTACAGAGAACATCATCATGCCTAGACTCAGTCTCCGGCTCAGCATGCCCAGGGTGGGGCTGGTGTGGCATGTGGTGATGGAGATCGAACTCTGATCCCTGCTCCTGCCTAAGCAGGCACTTAGTCTGCTGTGCTGTCTCACTGTTCCTCATTCTTATTCTGTCTTAATTATTTTTTGATTAGCATAAAGCTGATTGTGTTTAATCATGACAGCTAAAAATATCTTTCTGTCCCAAGTGTATTTCACTGCAAATTTATAAAACAAATCATTGCAATAGCTCTAAGTCTTTCCTTAATCTTTGTTATTATTGCTGTAGCTTGGGTTTTTGTGCTCTTTTCCTGCCCTTCGCTACTAGGCCACTCTGGCTTCACTGTTTTCTAGAAAGGTATCACCATTACCGGTGTGTGTGTGTGCAGGTTCTTTGTGTTTCCTGTTCTCTCTGACCAAAATGCTTGCTTACTCCTTCTCTGTCTGTACCCATTGATTCAGCCAGCATCTTTCCCAGTCAACAACACATACTCATGTGTATTCTCACCAGTGGCCTATCTCTATTTCTATTTCTTGATATATTATCTCTCTTATAGCTATAAACATCTGTCACGCATGTCATTTATATACACCTCCATTGCCTGTCCTTACCCACTAAAATGTTATGCTTCATGAGTGTCAATCGCTCTGTTTTTTGTGGTTACTTATCTTATTGACACAACTGTCCATCCCAGAAAGATTACTAAAATGTATTTATTACCAGCGAACAAACAAGTAAGGTTTGAAAGTTGTATAGTTATTTAAAATAATATATCTTGACTTTTTATCACTTGACTATCACTTGTCTTTCCCACTTTGTTTTCCCTTTGTTTGATGTATTTCTGGCTTCTGTCTAACTTTAAGCTCTAGTTCAGTGACTTTGATCTTAAATTTTAATGACAAGCCTATTTACTTCCAGCCTTCTGTATGTTTGTGCTTAGAGTCCTTGCTTGTGGGCCCCACCTCCCTGACAGGTGAACGGCCTACTTGGGGTGTCAGTCCATAGTGTCTCTCACTCTTTTCCCCACCTCAAGTCATGCTAGTTTGGGAACTTTTCTCAATCATATTTAATGGATTTATTTCTCCTGAACCTGGAGGTACCCAAGAGATAGTAACTGCCCACCCCTAATGCAACATGTCTGATTCCGTCCCCTGTGCTTTCCATTGGCCTTCATGCCATTGCAATCTCCCCCACTTATGTTACAAGATAGGCCAATCATTCAGAGAGCTTGATTTTTGCTACTGAGACCTTTTCAGATAGAAGTCATATTAGGCACATGGGTATTTTGTCCTAAATGAGGGCAGAAGGAACTTCTGAGCTTTCTCTGTTGTCAAGGTGGATATGATTTGGGGTTATGGACCCTTCCAAAACTGGTAGGCCCATCAAGTGTCCTCAGAACACAGTGCACATTGAGTCTTGTTCAAAGAAAGAATCATGAGAGAGTTATCTTAGTTTTACCCCATCTCACTTGTCTGTCATTTCCTAGGAGTTAGGGATGATAAAGTTTTCAAAGTTATAATTTCAGATTTTACAGATTCTATTAGAAAAACACACATATAAATGATTTTCATGAAATCTATACAGCTCTGTAATACAAATGTGTACAAGAAACATATTGGAGGTTACCATGTATAAAGTAAGGAAGCTATCCTACTTGGACGGATGGGCCAGCCTCAACCCTTCTATCAGAATGTGCTCCCTCCAAATACCTAACCTGAGCCTTTCCTATTTTTCCCATAACTTAACAAATAAAGGCTTTTTCCTTTGACCTAAACAAATTAAAACAAAGTAAGGAGGCTAGCAAAAATCTGCAATTTTGACAGTAATTTCTGAGGTCAAGATGACTGGTGAAGAGCAACTTATAGGGAGGTATTAGAGAGAATACATAAAAAATGAAATGATATTTAAAAAATAGGAATAAACAATTACATATTTTTATACAGAAATTTAGAAATCTAAGCATATGATCTGTAAAAGGCCCAAGGCAGCAACTTCTGACATTTCCAGTCCTATGGGTAACTCACTACTATTATGGACTACTGGACTATATTGGATTATTTTGCTGAATTCACATACCTGCAATGTTTAAATGGCAATGGAATACCCATATCTAGAAAAACTAAACAAAAAAAGGTGATATAAATGAAACACTATTTTGTATCTGTACATACAAAATAGTTAGGATAGATATACAGCTACATTCTCTTCATTCAATGAGAAGAAAGATTTGTACTAACAGTGTTTGTGGACAGGATATCATGTATGCATCTTGTACTATGAATAACCACTAAGAAGACAACAATATGCAATGTATTAGTCCTACTGTCTCATTTTTATTTGTTTCTCAATAAAATTAATAGAGAAAGGAATAAGGGATAGAAGAAGAAGAGAGAATATATCATAAGTAGACAGACACCATTGGGAATGCATCCACAGATAAGGTCTTTGGAATGGCTCTAGGTGATGTGCCAATTTTGTAGTAATTATATGGATGCAAATCAAGTCATAAAGTGATGGAAAGTCATAGTGTAATGTGATACATCATCCATTCAATTAAGTGAACTTGAAAGGTGAGTAAATCTAATTGTTGGTAAAGCTATGGAACAGTAGGAACATTCGGGAATTCTAATGCACAGAAATATATGGATATTGTACTGAGTGAACCAGGCATCCATGTGACATGCAGTGGACTAGACTCTCCACCAGAGCATTGCTTCATAGGCTGTGGAAATGACTATCCTGAAGAGAACAGCAGTTTATTGGATTAGTGAACGATGGTTGTACAACAATAAAAGGAGTCTTACAAAACTGAAATAGCTTCTGGGAAGAATTTAGGTGACTGAGAGACTCATTAGAATTTTACTTTCTTTCTCATTTCTACCTGATATTGGATACTTTCATATTCTTGTTATTTATTCATTTATTTATTTATTTGGTACTGGGATGGAACTCAGGACCTTGTGCTTGCCAGGCAGGCACTTATCCACCTTCATTTTAATATCAGCATTTGCTAACTTATTTTATATATATATATATTAGTACAGGGCCTCACCACACAGACTGGACTCTAGTGATCCTCCTGTTTTCAGCCTTACAAGTGCTGGGATTATAGGCATGCACCACCACACCTAGACTCAGTCTCCATCTCAGAGTGCCCTGAGGAAAGGCCAGCACAGCAGCCGAAGATTGAACCCTGGTCTTTGTGCCTGCTTAAGCAGGTGCTTTAGTCCACTGAGCTATCTGGCCAGTCCCTAAATTATTGTTCTCCAATCATTTATTGCCCAATAGTAATTTCTATATTATTGTACACTGTATCATTTTTTTGCAATTTTACTTTAACTAAACTTTTAGCTCAAGTATTAAATGTTGGGAGTGGGTACTTAGTATTCAACTTAGGACCTTGCACTGAGTGACATCCCCAGAACTTTTTCTTTCTTGTTTTGAAATAGTGTCTCACTACGTTGAACAGACTGTCCCCAAATTGTGCTCCACTTGCCTCATTCACCCCAGTAGCTGGGATTACATGTGTCTGCCACTGGCCCCACCTTGGGCTGTGCATTTTTGTAGGATTTCTTAATTCTTAAGTTAAAACTCTGACTAATACTATTATTGTAGCAATTTGCTCTCATAGATCTACTAGAAAAATAATATCACTGATATTTTCTGACAGTAGAGGCTTCTGGGATTTTGACCCATCTGGATCATAGTCTAGTATGATAATGCTCATTCAGTCAGGTCAATAAAAGGTAGAAAGTTTTAATGAGAAAAATTTTTCTGAGGTAGGTGAGCTGGGAACAAATACGTGTTCTGTGCCGGGGAAATGAAAGGAAGCAGCAGGCCGACTGATGGGGCACTCAGGGCCACCCAAGAAAGCAGCATGGTAGAGTGGAAAGTTGGCTGGAGTTAGCTGGCGGGAGTAGTCAGCCTGTAGGGGGAAAAGATAAAATTGGAGAGGTACATAAGTGCTAGTTGACAGAGGACCTTGAATTATAGGCCAAGAGTTTAGACTTGATATATTAGGAGTAGCTGATTCTTGAGCAGGAAGGTGATGTGATAAAAATGGCATTTGGAGAAGATTACTTCAGCTATTGACAAAGGAATGATTGTGGCCAAAAGGAACCAGGCATTAGGAGCACCAGCAAAGGAGGCATTGTAGCCAGTGCGAATAAGACAGGATTGAAGTTGAAAAAGTAAAAAATGCAGGCAGAATGCAGCGAAACGACTTTCAAGAGTTAGTTTCTGGGTCATCTATTTCAGATGGATCTAAGATGTTTATTAATAATTCATATGCATGAACTGCATGCTAAAGCACTCAACATAGTTCTCTCAGGATGAGGACTAGAAAGAACATTTTAACAAGTTATGTGTGTGATTTGTGTTTCACATTATAAATTGAAAACATCTGCTGTAGACTAAGAAATAAGAGAACATAGTGATTATACTTAGTGTGACAGAGAGAGCAAGGAGCCCAATGATCACCTGGCAGTCTGGGGTGACTTGACAAATGGCATTTTAGTTACCCTCTAATTTGACAATTATGAATGAAGGTACGGCTCCAGAAAAATAAAAACACAGCAGAATATGTAATGCACTTTTGCAAGAGTAGTTTTAGGTTAATAGCAAAATTGAGGAGAAGATAAAGGAATTTCCCATAGCTCCCCGGGCCCACACACAAACAGCCTCTATTAGCACATTCAATCCAAGCCTTGTGTTCCTTAATGTAATTGGACCTAACATCCACACATCCTCACCCAGAGTTAACAGTTTATGCCACGGTTTGAGTTTGACATTGTACACTCTTTGACTTTGGACAAATACAAATAATAAGTATATACTGTTCCACTATTATACACAGTAACTTCATCATTCTAAAAACTCTATGTTTTATACCTCTTCATCTCTTGACCTCTTATCTTTGGTAACTACTTATATTTTTTCCTTTCCAGAGGTTATAGTTAGAATACTATAGTATGCCAGCCTTCCAGCTTGGTTTCTTTGACTTAGTAATATACATAATATTATTTCTCTTTTTCTACCTGATTTCTTTTTGATACTGAATGCTATTTCTTTATGCAGTTACCTCTTATCTTACTGAATGACATCTCAGTTGCCTTCTAATTTTGACAACTATGAATAAAGCTGTCATACACATCTATGTACATAGGCTTTATTAAAAACAGACTCTCAACTTCTTTGGGCAAATATCTAAGAATTTGACTGTTAGACATAAACTGTCCACCAAAATAGTGGTATTATTTTGCATTATTATTAGCATAAATACCTATTGATAGAAATGTTAGATAAAGATACAGGCTAATCATGGCATAAAGAACTCCTGTTAAATTGTTGGTTAACATGTCAAGATTCAAAGAAAATTCTTCACATAAAAGGATATGAGCAGATGGAAAATGATGGAAAATCTTGATCTGACATAAACATGAAAAATAAGAGCACTTCACCACTGGTGATATCAAGAACCATTAAGTGCTGGATATTGTTGTGTACAAAACAATATGGCATTCATTATACCAATGCTCAAAAATGGAAGTGGGGGAAAGTGAAAATTCATCAGAGAAAGAAGAAGAGCAAATAAAGATTAGAGAATAACATATGATTGTTTTTTCAGTCTGGAAAGGAAACAATTAAAGTAATTTAAAGCAAGAGGTAATTTGAAAGAAAGCTCATCAGGTATAGCCTTTCAAAGATCCATGGAGTTCATATCATAAGACGTAGGTCCTCCCCAGCCCAGCTTGTTTTGCAACAAGGATTAGTTTGTATACCTGGAGAAAAGAAGAAAGAAGGAAAGAAAGAAGGAAAGAAGAAAGAGAAAGAAAGAAAGAAAGAAAGAAAGAAAGAAAGAAAGAAAGAAAGAAAGAAAGAAAGAAAGAGAAAGAAAGAACAAGTTCAGATTCATAGATCTTAGGCCAAAAGTATGAGAAAATAGATGAGAGAATGAACAAGAAATTAGAACCAGGAAGTTCCTTAGGTAGGTTTTGCACTTGCTCAGAGGCCAGTTGTCGCTATTGGGATTAACAGTTCCCTAGCTGCCTCTAGGAATAGTAGTACTCTCAGAGTGGAAATCATTCAGCTCTGAGCTATACACATTTTTCCAGGTATGGTTTGCAAAAACCATGTAAAGAGAAGAAGGAAGTACTCTTCTAGATGAAGAGGGATTCTTAATAGAAGTGCTTTTTCCTCTGGGGACAGTTAGTGGCATCAGGACACCATTCTGATTGCCCCAACTGAGGAGTCGTGCTACAGTCATCTAGTAGGGAAGCCCAGAGTTGTGTTTAATCATCCTACAATGCAAATAACAACCCTCACCTGACTGTAGAGCAAATGCATTTTGGTCCAACAGTTAAACTCTCAGTGACCTTAAAATAAATAGGGATAATAAGGAAATGCACCTTTTTTTTGTAATTTACTTTTTATTTTGTTGAAGTACAAATATCAATCAGACTGTTTTAAGACACCTTAACGAGACAGATTTGATAAATCAATACATTGCAAACTGTTTTCATACTGTTTTGGTATCATACAAGGTGCATAGATGATATTACACTTACAGACATTATTATAGCAGATGTCTCTTATCAGTAAATTAAGAGTGTAGCTGTTTACTTACTTTTTATACCTGAATTATATCAAAAATTCAATAAAAAAAGGAATGAGAATAATGTGAAAAATCATATGAAGTAAAAAAGTACTGAGTGCACTCTAAATCTCCTTGAGTTTAATGTGTGTTAGTAAAAGTAGCTAAGTAATTGACTCAAGCATAGGATTTTTCATTTGATACAATGTTCCTTTTACTATCAATTCTAGCCTACAGTGCTGGTTTGCATGATTGGAATAACACCATTATTGTGTTCTTTCATCTTCCACTACAACAAAGAACTACATGGCATGATTTCAATAAAAAATATTAAGTTCAAAAAACAAAAAAGGAAATGCAATGTGTGAATCAGATTTGGATTTTAATGTGTACATAAAATTAAGAATACTAATAGTTATAGAGAACATTTTCAGAATGTTTTTGGGAAGTCATTGTTTGGCATAACTAGGACATTACAAAGTTACTATTATTTTTATAAGGAGTGAAGCTACTGGAGTTACAAAAATGAATGTCTTTCTTTAGGATATATACATTGAAATTGATTAACTAGCTTTGAATCATGACAAATGTGTACATGCTTATAGCTATATAGAGATAGCGTACGTACAAAATCAGAAATTTTAATTCAGAAAGAGATAGACAAATGAACAGTCATTATTTCATTTTTTTGTACTTTGGAATATTTGAAGCTGGCACACTGAAAAGTTATAAAAAAGTGGCACATAAATATTTCAACAATGTTTGTTTTGGAAATGGACAGATTACTTGCTTGTGTTCAGTTTGAGTATGAAATTGATATGTGCTTCCATCTTTATGTCCTGTGGGCCATTTCCCTACTTTTTCAAATCAATTTTAGGTCTTGAGATGCTTTTCCTGAGAGGAGCAACAGTACAGGCAATTGACTTCCAGCTCCGTGCAGGAGCCAGCAGCTCTTGCCTTGCTCCTGCTTTCATGTCATGGTTCTTCCATGTTCCTTTTATCTAGATGGCTTTTGCTCTCTGGGGGCAAAAGATTCCAGACATCCTTATACCCTTTCACTTCTCACTGCTGGCTCTAATTACCTGTGTCATACCTGTGAATGTGAAACCAGGGCTTTAAAAACTATGCCTTCAGGCACATAAAATAGGAAACCAGATAAAGCACCACTGTTTTGCTTTTACTGGAACAATCTAAACCCTATAGCTGCCTCTCTAAACATACGATAGCTGAAGTGACTGCATTCCTACCACAGAGAAGACTAATCTCCTGCTCTCTCTCTCTCTCTCTCTGTCTCTTGTCTCTTGTCTGTTTTCCTCTCTCTACTGTTGGTTTACCTTTCTTGGCAAACTTCTTAAAGTGTATTTTCAGCTTTTTATTTGCATCCTGGCTTTCTCTTTATATAGCTAATGAACTGACAGAATGGAGGTTTTAAATTTAGTATTTTAGACAACTGGCCAATATATTTACTTAATTTTTAAAATTTTTATTCCATTTTATTGAGAGAAAAATATCAATGAGACAGTTTCAAAGCTGATTAATAGGACAATTTTAATAATTAATACTTTCTACATTGTTATCTTCCTAGCGATTATCCACAGTACAAGAAACAGACAGAGCCGGGCATGGTGGCGCAGGCCTGTAATCCCAGCACTCGGGAGGCTGAGACAGGGGCATTGTTGTGAGTTCGAGACCAGCCTGAGCTACAAAGCGAGCTTAAGGCCAGCCTGAACTGCATAGTGAGACCCTGTCTCAAAAAGACAAAAAAAAAAAAAAAAAAAAAAAAAAAAAAAAAAAAAAAAAAAAAAAAAAAAAAAAAAAAAAAAAAAAAGAAAGAAACAGACAGGGTCTCCTGTCCAAACACTATTAGTACAAATCTTTCTTCTCATAGGATTAAGCAAAAGTAGCTGCATATGTATCCTATCTATTCTGTGTATATAAATATAAATTGGTCCTTCCTTTGTATCCCCTTTTTTGTTTAGTATTGTCAGAGATGGATATTCTATTGGCATACAATTATTATAGGTGCTTAAATTCAGCAAAACACTGCAACACAGTCCAGCAGTCCACAATAGTGGTGGGTTACCCACAGAATTTGTTGGCTAGAGCTTTTTATACCTCAGCATATTAATATGGCTTTACTTTATATACCTCACAACCATTATGGAAATCAGTGTGGAGACTCCTTAAAACAACTAGGACTGGAAATCCCATTCAAGCCAGATGTCTCCCTACTGGGAATTTTCTCAGTGGAATTGAGAAAACATCATATCATAGTGATATATGTGAACCTATGTTTATAGCAGCACAATTTGTGATAGCCAAATCTTGGAAACAACCAAGATGCCCATCACATGAGGAATGGTTGGAAAGGATGTGGTATTTTTATGCAATGGAGTATTACTCAGCTATAAAGAATGATAAACTTGAAGCCTTCACATTTAAGTGGATGCCACTTGAAGGTATACTTATAAATGAAATAAACCAGACCCACATATGTAAGTATCATATAGTCTCTCTAGTATAAGTACTAAAAATAAGGATTACAAATAGAAAGGTATAACACAATTAAAAGGAAAATGAGAAGCTGAGGATTGGCCAATATATTTAAATGTTGTTTAGGAATTAGCATGGAGAGAACTCATATGTCAGAAATAATTTCTCAGAAGTGTTTAACTTGTTAATGTGTTTCATGTATATCAAGTAATAGGCAAATAGATTCAAAAATTATAATGTATTGAACTTACCTATAGACTTTAATGCACAAAGATAAAAGAGTTATTTAGGCTCATAAAATAATGCTTGTAACTCCTATTTGAGAAAAAGTTAAAGAAAGTAGATTTCTGTGACATAGAGCATAAGGAGAATGTGTAAAAATGGATTTTTATATGACAAAATTATGACTATGTTATATTTCTTTCAGCTTAAAAGTGAAAGGTTTCTATATGGTCCTGGTATGTTTCTGTGATACAAAACACAAGTTTAATGTTTTCTTTTTGTGATTGTTATTATATGAAAAACTGTATCAGTTGATTTTAGCTTTGGCTTTATTAGTTTATTTATTTAGTGTATTTGGTTGCTGCGAGATCTCCCTTCACAGCTTGGGCCCATGTTGACCCTCCTGCTTTCGGTTTCCCCAGCACTGGGATTGCAGGGCTGCACAACCATACCCAGACTCTGGCCATCATAGCCAGCACTGGGGCTGGGGCTGGCACTGGCCCTGAGATTATGCAGGAGTGGTCTGAATGAGAGATTTTACTAGGTTTAAGAAAAGGCTATAATCAAAATTCTGTGAAAAAGAAGGGCTGCAAGGACAGCCAACATTTTGGCCCCAACCTTCCAAGGTCAGTGAACACTCAGGACACAGGAGAACCTGTACTGCAACATTCTGTAACTCAGTGGTGTCTCAAATTTTCTGATCAAGGAGATTATGGGGACACAGAGGAATGTGATTGATGATGTATAGTGTGCCTAAGGAGAGTGACATGGAGAGAAAACATTCTCTCAGGCTTTCACAGAGAACAAATTTTTCAAGCAATGGCTGTGACTCATCCAGATGGCTGACACTGACAAAGGATCTACAAACTGTGGTACAGGGATTCAGGGTAAATCCTGAGAGTATTTGACTGATCTTTTCACATACAAAAGTCACATTGCTTGTTATATAGGTCTTAACCATCCAGCAGAAAAGTATATAAAAGCAAGGTATAAAAAATAAAGCCATAGTAATATGTTCAGCTATAAAATGCTCAAGTCAACAACTTCTGACATTGCTAGTCCTATGGATTACCGACTACTATTATGGACTACTGGACTATATTGGATTGTTTTGCTGAAGTCATGCACCTACAATATTTGAATGTCAGTGGAATACCCATCTTTGATAAAATGAAACAAAAAAGGGGATACAAATGAAGGATCATATTCTATCTGTACATAGAAAATAGTTAGGATAGATATACAGTTACATTCTCTTAATTCATTGAGAAGAAATATTTGTACTGACAGTGTTTGGACAGGATATCATGTCTGCATCTTGCACTATAAGTAACCACTACAAAGATAACAATGTGCAATGTATTAATTATTGAAACCGTCCTATTAATGGGTTTTGACACTGGCTCATTCCTATTTGTTTCTCAATAAAATTAATAAAGAACAAAAAGGTTGTACTTGTCCTTAAAATTGTAATCTAATACCATGAAGAGAGGCATCCAAGTGAATACTTTGAATGTAAGAAAATATTTTGGGGAAAAATTTTTCTCTATAGAGATCATACCATTTCTCAGATGTTTTCCAAAGATATGATAACATCAACTTTTTAATTTAATCAAGCTTCATTGTTGGAATAGAATTGCCTACACTAAAAAGTTTTAGCAAGAATTACCGAAAGTTCTAGTATGAACCCACATATATATATATATCACTTTTATACTGGTGGTTTTGGAAAATAAATATGCATTCTGTAATAATGTTAGATGATTATTTTGAATATTTAAAATACAAGAGATTATATTTTAAATTTAATTTTTTTCTAGTTGATAATTTGTTTTCATGATGTGATAGTTATAATAATTTAAATCATAGTAATGAAAATATTTAAAGTGATGATAATCTTTTCTTTTAAATTTATATGTGATAATAGGTAAATTTTTCACAAATTAACAGGTTGTAATTTAAATCTTTATATAAGATGTAGTTTTAAAGCACATAAATAAATATGTATATGGAGGTATTGCCAAATAGATGCCAGAAGTACATACACCTCAAGATTTGAATAGTACATTTATCTAAGGACAGATAATACTGAAGTAATGCCAGAGAACAGTTATAATTTTTCTTAATTATAATTTACTTATTTTTAAAAATTTCAATAGTATATATTACTGTACCAAAATGATGTAATGCTTTTATACAATGGCATATGTGTCCTTCTAAAGGCCTTTAAATTTTATGGCATTTTTTAAGTTAATAAAATGCTTAAGATTTTATTATGCTCATAAAATAAGACCCAAGGTTTGTCTGCCTAATACAGTTTTCTCAAATGAAGAGTAATATACACTTGTTGCTTAGTTAAACACAAGATTTTACTCCAAGCTGGTGTGAGACTCAGAATGATGACAAAATAAAATATTTGACTGGTTTCAGAATTTCAGAATATTCAACTACAGACAATAAATAACAACCCCGTGTTATCAGAGCCATTGTAGAGGAGACAGGATCAAATATTATTTTGAACACCGGGGAATTTATTGTGAGCTACCATGAATATGAGCAGAAAAACTCCTTTAAAAATATAAGTCTGAGCTGCATAGTAAGACTGTATGAAATACATTTTAAAAAATTGCTAAGGTGCAATAAAAGTGTTGCATATGAAATCCAATTGTCAAGGAAAAAAGGGGCTTGCCCCCTTACCTGAAACACTTCAGACAGAAATAAATAGGAACATAATAAATAAATTTGAACATAAACACTACATGTACCAGGTACTGTTAAAATAAACATATTCTTGTAAATAAAAGTTAAGACACTGTGTAAAAGCAAAACACCAATGTAATCTTTTTAATGTATGTATGTATGTATGTATGTATGTATGTATGTATGTATTTATTTACTTTGTATTTTAGGGAAGGGTCTACAGGGTTCATGGTGTCACTATTAGATTTGACTCATAATGATCCACCTGTTTATAGCTTCTCTGCATGGATTACAGGCACTGGCTATCACTCCCAGTCTCAATTGCTATCTCAGTGTACCCCAGGAGTGGGGCTAGCCCCTGGCTTCTGTGCCTGCTTGCAGGTCCTTTAATCTGCTGAGCTATTTGGCTGACGCAAAAACATAAATTTGGACTCTGGTGGAATGGAGCACTACTATTTTAAGTCCCACCTGCATTATAACATGAACATTGAAAATACATTAGATAATTAACAAAGTAATCGTAAATTACAATATCGATTCTGCAAGTCCACTTGCTTGGAAGCTGGTATATCTGAGTTACTATTTTATGACTACAAGAAAAAAATGAGTAAAAGTTTCCCTGAAAACTATCCACAGTCTTTCTCAGAAAGGGCAAAAAAAGAAAGATATTAATAGAAAAGAGGGCTAACAGTATGCAGTAATTTGGGGGCAGAAATAAGAACTTAACTGTACTTGGGGTATAAGGAAGGTACCCTTTTGTAGCCAATGTTTGTGACAGACAGAGTTGTAAGTATCTCTTCCTACCCAGTGGAGACTTTCTCAGGCATTTGCCAATGCTGTGTGTTATAATTCTCGGTGAAGTTATACATGGAAACATTTTAAGTTTTTGGGAGGAAAAAAAAAACAGAAAACCTTTAGAAACTTCATATGTATAAGGTATGTACTTCTTCCCATTTCCAAAAACAAAGTACACAGAAGAATTCTCAGTTTCTTTCCAAACCACACCAAATTCTGACTGACTCTTAAGGAAATAAGAATCTAGGGGACAAGGGAGATAGCTCAGCGGTACAAGCATCTGCCTGGCAAGCACAGAGTCCCAAGGTCAATTTCTAGTACAAAGAAAAAAATCTAACCATGTAATGGAAAAAATGGTATCAAATGAACCTATAAACATTCTACTCTTTCAGGGACTTTTACATAACATAATGTAATCTGTATTTGGCCACCTATTGGGTCAAATCTGTTTCCATTTTGAATTCCTTTCTTTTTTTCCAATATTCTGAAGCAATTTGAGAAGGTAAACTTGAAAAGTCTTTGTACAAGAAAGAAAATGTCTGTGATAATCCTAGGAAGGTCAAAGAGAGCACTCATATTCATGAGACACAGAGGCTTATGCAGAAGCTGAATTAATTGTTCGCCAGATAGACATCAGATTAAGTAAATGTTCACCAGCTGTTATGCTTTCTGTCTATGTCTTCCAAAGCCTTATGCAGTCATGAGAGTCAGACATTTCAAAGGTGGATGAATCTAGAGTTTGTGATAGATTCATGTTCCAGTGTTGGGATTGAGCATGTGAGTGCCACACCAACCCTGGGGCTGGTGGCCTCCAGATGATATAAGGGACATAGAGAGATTTGTCTTTCTCATCGCTTGTTGCTTCTGTTTTCTGCTGTCATGAACTGTTGCCCCTCTGCCAGTTGCGACTCTGTCCTTTAGCCAGCCAACTATGCACTGAAACCTTCTATGAAATGTAAGATAAAAAAAATCTTTCCTCTCTTGACTTGTGGATGTTGGGTATTTTGTCACAGCAATTAGAAAATTCACTACAACATCAAGGTGAAACATTTCAATAATAGTTGGAAACTTCAGTGTTTTATGTTCAAAAGACGATTGAAAAATTCTTCAAGAATATGACAAATTCTTCAAGAATATGACAAGCAAATATATATACATATATATTAATTATATTATATTATATATTATATTATATATTTTTGAAACAGTGGGTCATGCTAGCCTTGAATTCACTTTGTAGCATAGGCTGGCCTTGAACTCACAGGGATCCTCCTACTTTAGCCTCTCAAGTGCTGGGATTACAAGCATAGACCACCACACCTGGTACAAATAGAATATTTAAACTATTTAGACCTTAAGTAGACACTCCAAAAAAGGAATTTAATAATAATAATAATAACAACAACTATAATAATAAACAAAAATAATGGAAAACAATGTACTAACTTTATTGAAATGAATAGCATTATGAAAAAACAATATAAACAGTTTTATGCCAAAAATGTCATGTAATTTGATTAAAAAGATATATTTCTAAATTAACACATTACTAATACTGACATAAGAAATGGACAATTAAGTGGATCTATAAAAACAAAAGATTGAATTAATGAAAGAAAAAGAAAAGGTCAAGTTTAGTTGTCTTCACTGGTGAATTTTGTCAAAGAAAAATCAGTATCAATTTTGTGCAAAATCTGTTAAAATACAAAAGTCATGAGAATACTTCTCAGCCTATTGTATAAGGCAAGCATAACACTGATACTCACAGACTATCAAAAGACATTTCAAGAAAAATTTCCATATATATGAATATCTCTTATGGAAATATATGGAAAAATCTTTAAAAACCACAAGTTCATGGAGATTAGTGATATATTGTTTATCTTCTATAAACAAATGAGATTAATTTCATTGCAGCATAAAATCTATATCGGTAGAATATAAAAACAATAAATTAAGTAACAATAATCTACATGATTTTCTCTATTGTTATGGAAAAATTCAGTGTACTTTTATGATTAAAAATAATAGTGAAACTGTGATTAACAATTCATTTAAAAATTATTAGAACTAAATTAGGTCTCAAAGTTGCACCTCAGTGGGAAAAATAAATTGCATTTATACAAAGTTTAATGGTTAATTCATACATAAAACTAAGAAAATACTTTCTTTTTATAATTTTTTTTTATACAGCGAATCAAACACAGCACCTCATAATTGCCAGGCAGGTGCTATGCCACTGAACTAATTTTCTGGGCCAAAAAAACCTTCACATAATAATGTAAAACAAAATAATTGGAAATATATGTAACAAAAGAATATAGCACTAATATTCTAAAAGGATGAAACAAATTAAGATTACAATAAACGGAAACAAATCTCACAAGAAGAGTGGTTGTTGCTCTGAATATGCCAGACTAGATGGAGCAGAATCCTTTGGAACTGTCTTAATGGAGGAACTGAGAAAACTTTGGAGATGGGCTGGAGAGAGGCTGGAAGTCTATGTGCAGAGTCTATTAAGCGATTCTGGTCAGAGTTCAGAGAAAAGACCATACTCATAGTGTTACAGAAGGAAAGAGAATTCCATTGGAAACTGGACTACAGGCAATTCATGTTACATTCTACAAAAAGTTGCCTGCATTTTGTCTACATACTAAGCCTTTTTGTGAGATGAAATCAAAGGCATTAGACTAATTAGTCAGATAGAGAAAGTTTAAAGACAGGATGACATTCAAGGCCTAGTATAAGTACTGCCTGATCCTTTTAGCCAGAATTTAGTAAGAATCAAGCAAACATAAAGAAGCAAGAGTGGGTTTCAGTTTGGCAAGAAAACAGCACGTGGAAGATTCAGGCCAAAGAAGGTATGTTTGCTGAAGAGATTAGTGGCATTAAAAAGAGGCTAAATATTCTTCACTATGACATGACACAAACACACACTGCTGTGGAGACCTCAGGAAACCACAGAGTCTATGAACATGGGCTTTTCTCTGAGAAAAAGAAAAACTACATGCAGCAAGCACAGGGTCCCAAAAGATTCTATAAGGGACTGCAGAAGCCCTTGGTAGCCCCTAGGACAGAACTATGCCTCAGGTGGTAGAGTTTAATACTTGCCCCGCTGAGCTTCAATTTTCCTTCAGTCTAATTCCTTTCCATTCCTGTATTCCTCCATTTTCAAATGGGAATGTTTGCACTTTACCAGTGGAAGTATATGATTTCTTTGTTTCAATTTTTTATTTTTTGTTAGTTCTTATTTAAAGTACGTAACAACCACACTCCTGGTGGGGAGTTGTTACATGTATGTAAGGGATTTTAACTCTTTTCCTTTCATCACTGCCTTTCTTTCACCTCTACCTCTTTATCTTCTATGCATAAGACATGCCTCTGTATTTTAAGCAAATAACACCATTTTGCAAGTCATTATTGAAATTTCTCAAAAAAACTAAAAATTGTAATTTCACTTCACTTAGCAGTTCCCCTTCTAGATGTCTTTCCAGGAGATTTTAAACATCATGTTAAAAATGACTCATGGAACCCATGTGTATAGCAATACAATTCATAATAGCTAAATGTTGGCAGTAGCCTCACATATTCATCCATCAACAGATGAATGGATGAAGAAGATGTGGTATTTATATACAGTGGAGCACTACTCTGTCATATACTCATTTGTAGGAAAATGGATGCATTTTGAGGTCACAGTGTTAAGAAAATTAAATCAGACACACAGCTCAGAAGTTGCATGCTTTCTCCTATAGAAGAAACTCAAAATATAAATGAAAGGAGCACATAATTTCTTTGATTCATCTTTTCATAGGAACTCATATCTAAGAGTTTGTCTTGAGTATCATCGAAGAGTAGACTGGACTTCTAAACAATATCTGAGCTACAGAGATTTTTGGAACTCTTGGGAAAGGATTAAATGCATTTTTACTAATGAGATGGTTATGAGCGACAAGAGAGGCAAAATGCTACGGTTTATATAAACAAACTTTCCCCCAAATTCCATGCGTCTTCAAGAAGCGAGGACATGCAAGGGGCAGCAGCCTCATCTATGGCCTCTGTTGAGTTCCCAGGCAAAGGAGCCATGAAGAATTGACATTTGGTGGGAAAGATAGATGTGGCTGGTGGGTGCAACCCGGGGGGTACCGTCTCTTTATTCCTCTTGCCCTAACTCCTACCCACTGCCCTCTACTTCCTGGATGCTATAGGATAGGCAGCTTTCTCCTGAATGCTGTGTCTTTCTTAAAGCCAGCTGATCAAGGGCTGAAAACTTTGAAAGCATAAGCCAAAATAATCCTTTTATCTTTTGAGTTTTGTGCATCAAGTGTTTGTTCTGAAGACAGAAATGTGACTTAATACACACCTTTACACATTTGCAGAGCATGATGACATTCCTTCAAAAAGGCATATTCAGAGTTATTACTTGATATAATGATTCCTCCTCCCAAAGAAAGGAAAATGTGCATCTGTATACATACTGGTGCACAAGCAGTCACATTAGGTATGTTTCTGTGAACAACCCAAGTTCCTACAAACAGAGGAATGTGGCATGTCTATATAATGGGATACTTAGTTTGAAAAGTAGAATAGTATTGGCACTTACAAGCTTAGATAAATCTTAACAATATGTTAAGGGATAGGCTAGTCACAAAAATCTATCATATCAGTAGGATAAAGGGATATACAAATAGGAAAATCCTGAGAGTTAGAAAGTTGGTTAACATTTGGTTAAATGTTGGAGGATTAGCAGACAAGGTCTCACAGCTAAACGGGGTGATGATCTCTTTTGGATATGATCAAAATATCTTAATGTGGGCATGGCAAAAGTTGCATGTAATTATGAGTGTACCAAAAGGAACTATATGTTAAATCAGAAACAACCTGTTGGAAAACAAGATGGATACAACTCTTGAAGACATACAGATCTTCAGTTGCATAGGAAATATTTCCAGCAATCAACAAATGGGATTATATGAAATTAAAGAAAACCTTCTGCACAGGAAAAGAAACAACCAACAAAGTGAAAGTACAACCTATATAATGGGAACAAATTTTGGCAGTTCTTCAGACAGAGGACTCATATATAGAATTTATAAAGAACACAAAAATAAGACAACCTAAAATAAAATACACAATCAAAACACAAGAAAGCAAAATGAACAGATATTCATGGAAGAGGAAGTAAAAATAGCCTATCAGAACAGAGAAAATGCTCAAAAGAAATTGAGCAAGAGAAACACAAATTGAAACAACCGTGAGAGTCCATCTTACCCTAGAAAGAATGGCCGTCATCAGGAAATCAGATAATATCTAATGCAGGAGAGGTCGCAGAGGAAAAAAGAATACTCCTAAACTTTTGGTGTGAATGTCATTTAGTATACCTACTATGGAAATCAGTATGGAATTTCCTCAAAAAGCTAAAACTACAAATTGCATTTTGTGAAACTATTTACAACCTATGTATTTAGCCGAAAGAGTTCAAGATATCACACTACAATAATAATGCGTGTTTATGTTTAAGGCAGCACAATTTAGAATAACTAGATTTTGAATGCTGCTCATACATCCATCAACAGATAAATGGATTAAAAGTATTTATTCACAATGGAGCACCACCCTGCCCTAAAGAAAGATAAACCTGAGTCATTTGTAGGAGAATGGGTGAATCATGAGACCATAATGTTAAATGAAGTAAATCAAATATACAAGCTTACATACCACACTGTTCCCTGATCTGAGAAAGCTAGAGTAAGTCAAGAGCGAACTAACAAATAATAAGAAGTATGGTGATAGTTCTTGAACAGGAAGAGTACCAAGAGCCATAGGGAAGGGAAAGGATTAATGAAAGAACAAGATGTGCTCTCCTTATGATCTCAGTCCCCACAAGCAAAGTAAGAATAATGTACCCAGAAGTGCACCAAGAAAAGGGGATTAAGTGAGAGCTAAAGCGTACAGGAAGATTGAGAAAGGGGACTGGATATGTAAGGTGCCTGCATCATCTTTTCATTAGAAATGCAAATATGATGCACTATACAATGTACTAATAAATTGACACAAAAGTAAAAGTAACCCTAAGAGCATTGAATCACCCAGTTCAAGTGGGTGGATCAGAAGGTGATATGAATTGTATCAAATATGCCAAAACTATGGAGATTTGAGGCATGGACCAGATGAGGAGGCTAGGAATCGAAGAAATAATTTTGCTTTACAGTTTCATATTGCTGGATGGATTTAAAATACATTTTCTCTTCTTATCTCTGAGACAAGCATGGTATGATGTAATTTATTGCGTAGAAGGGTTATAACAGTATCAAAATCCTGCTGTTTCACTTTAAAGATCAGTGATATATATATATATATCTATATATATATCTCTATATATATCTATATCTATATATCTATATATCTATATATCGATATATATATCTATATATCGATATATAGATATATATATATTGACTTTTTTAACGTAAGTGGCTCATTTAATTTTAAGTTGACAGTCCCAGCACTGTCTGTGAGGGACCAGAGAGCAGAAGTTAGGCACCACGGTGAGACTCTACTGCACCACCACACCCCGCGAGCCCTGCAGCTCCCCAGAGCCCCGGCCCCCAAGCCCGCTGAGCAAAGGAGAACTTCTGAGACTCTCTCTGCCAGATCCATCCCAGCCCGGCCCGGAGAGTGTGTTGGAGAACTTTGGAGTTCCCTGTGCAACTGGAGAGAGACCCAGACAGCAAAGCTCAGGCACCTGTGAAAGTGAAACTTCCTACTGTGCCCCTGTGACCCCGGCAGCTTCCTGGAGCCCCTGACCCCAAGCTGACCAAACAAGTGAGAATGGTTGTGACTCTTCCAGCCCCTGATCCAGCCCAGCACGGGCCGGTGAGTGTGTGCGAGAGCTTTGGTGCCCCAGTGCTCCCTGGGCCAGGGGCACATCAGAGGAGAACCACAGGCTCACAGCTGTGCCAGAAGGGCTGCAGCGAAAATGAACACAACAGCTAGATCCAGGCCAGGCATAACTGGATAATCTCAAACTTGGTAGATCTGCACCTGAATCTCATTATGTGCTAAGGTTATAACTGCGCCAAAGCTCTACACCAAAGGTCAGAGGTCAGTGCTATACAAAATGACAAAGACAAGGTCCAAAATGCAATCTCAGGCCTCAAGCCCACCCATAAGTGCAGAGGATATGAATTAAGCTGAAATGAATGAATTAACAGTCAGAAGCAAAGAAACAACAGCAGAACAGGATAGCAGAACTCAGACCAGAATTAATGCCAGATATAAAAAAAAAAGAAATTTTTGAATACATAGTATCTGAAGTAATGAATCAAATCCAGAAAGGTACGGAGTAAATCCAATGCCCACACAGAACAAGTGCATAGAACACTAGTCTAGCTGAAACCTATGAATTAACAGTGCTCTAAGCAAAGAAACAGCAGCAGAAAAGCAAAGAGGAACTCAGAGCAGAAATGATTTCTGAAATAAAAACAGAAATCTGTGAAATCATACCATCTGAAGTAAAGAATCAAATATGGAAGTATATGGAGGAAACCCAATTTGGAAAAAAACTCTGCAGTAAAAGAATTAATAGCTACCTCTAAAGAAGACATTAATAAAAAAAAAATAGAGGAGATTAGAAATATCATCCTGGAATGAGCAATACAGGAAAGAAATAGATCACATTAAGCAGAGTCAAAGAGATATAGAAGAACTTAAAATCTCAATCACTAGTCTACAAAACCGTTTGAGTGAAAGCAAAGACAGAGTTTCAGATCTTGAAGACTCTGGTGCAGCTAGTGAAAAAGTGAGAAAGGATCTCTTAAATACAATGAGAATGCAGGAAAAAATAATCCATCACCTGGAAGGTGATGCCAGGATGAACAATGTGAGATTAATTGGCATCAATGAGAATGAAGGAGTCAATACAATATAAAAAGAACATGGGCATAAGTAATTACAGAAAACTTCAAAAATATGAGGAAACAATCCAACATTCAGGTAACCGAAGCATACAGCACAGCAAATAACTTCAACCCAAGTAAAAATACACTGAAACATATAATAGTCAAAATCCCAGAAATCCAGCACAAGAATAATATACTGAAAGCTGCTAGAGAGAAGAAGCAGATCACATTCAAAGGAAAACCCATGAGAATTACAGCCGATTTCTCTACACAAACCACGAAGGCAAGGAGAGCATGGAGCAGAGTTCAAGTCCTGAATGAAAACAAATTCCAACCCAGACTATTATACACTGCAAAACTCTCTTTCAAGTTTGATGGAGAAGTGAAATACTTCCATGACAAAGAACAACTAATGAATTTCATGATGACAAAGCCATCCCTATACAGGCTACTGAAAGATGCTATAGAGAGAGAGACCACAATGACCAGAACTCCAATGGGAACAGAAGGAACCCACTAAATAGGACAGAAAATTAAGCACAGGATAAAAAGGAGTAAACAACAGCAGGTAAATATCATGACAATCATAAGCCAACACATTTCAACTATAATCATCAATGTAAATAGAATCAGTTCACCAATTAAGAGAAATAGACTGGAACAGTGGATCTGAAAACAAAATCCAACAATATGCTCCATACAAGAAGCACACTTAACTCAAAAAGACATTCGTAGGCTCAGAATCAAAGGATGGAAAACATTACCACATGCCCCAGCAAGTCAGAAAAATGCAGGTGTAACAATTCTGTTCTCTGACATTCTCAACTTCAAACCAAGAATGCTCAAATGACACAAAGAAGGCCACTATATATTGGTTAGGGGAAAAATTCAAGAACAAGAAGTAACACTCATAAATATCTATGCACCAAACACAGGAACACCCAAGTACATAAGACAGATTTTGATAGACATGAAAAACCTAATATCTAAACCACAATCTTAACAGGAGACCTTAACACCCCCTTATCTCAAAAAGATAGGTCAAACAGACAAAAAATTTGCAAAGAGATAGAAGAACTGAACCAGGGCTTGGAACAAATGGACTGGGTGGACATATACAGAGTGTTCCACTTAACCACAGCTGAATACACATTTTTTTTCAGCTTCACATGGGGCATTTTCCAAAATAGACCACATAGTCAAGAGGTCATGCTTAAGTATATGCAAGAAAAGAGAAATCATCTCATGCATGTTATCTGACCATGGTGCAATGAAACTGGAACTAAATGACAAGATACCCCAGAAAAACCCGCTAAATTCATGGAAATTAAACAATACCCTACTCAGTAATCAATGGGTCACAGAAGAAATTAAGGGAGAAATTCAACAATATCTACAAATCAATGAAAGCACCACTTACTGGAATTTATGGGATGCGTTCTCAGAGGGAAAATCATAGTTATGAACTCACACATTGGGAAAACAGAACGGGTACAAATAAACACCCTAATGTGCCTCTGACATATAGAAAAAGAAGAGCAAATGAAACACAGAGTGAAAAGATGGGAAGAAATAATAAAGATAAGAGCAGAAATTAATTGAATTGAGATGAAGAAAACAGTTCAAAGAATCCACAAATAAAAATGTTAATTCTTTGAAAGACTAAATAAAGTGGATAAGACTTCAGCCATTCTCATCAAAAAGAGGAAAGAAAAAATTCAAATAGAAACAATAAGGAATGACAAGGGTGAAATCACCACAGACCCAGTGGAAATTAAGAAGATCATCAATAGTTACTTCGAGAATCTCTACACTCACAGAATAGAAGGCAGAGAAGAAATGGACAGATTCCTCAAAAGATACAAATTATTAAAACTAAACCAAGAAGACATAACAACTCTCAATAGGCCAATAATAGCCAATGGAATACAAAATGTAATAAAAAGCCTACAGACAAAGAAAAGTCCAGGTCCTGATGGATTCACAGCTGAATTCTACAAGAAATATATAGAAGATATAATCTTTACACTCCTCACATTCTTCAGTGAAATTGAAAAGGAAGCAGCTTTCACAAAATCATTTCTGGAAGCAATTATAATACTGATGCCAAAATCAGGGAAAAACACAACTAAACATGAGAACTGTAGCCCAATCTCCCTCATGAACATAGATGCAAAAATCCTCAATAAAATCAGAGCAAATAGAACACCGCAAATCATCAACAAGATCATACACCATGACCACGTAGGATTCATCCCAGAGATACAAGGATGGTTCAATATTCAAAAATCCATAACTGTAATACACTATATTATTAGGCTGAAATCTAAAAAACCACACGATCATCTCAATTGATGCCAAGAAAGCTTTTGACAAAGTCCAACACTCATTCATGCTAAAAGTCCTACATAAAATTGGAACAGAAGGCCTCTACCTCAATTTGATAAAAGCCATCTATGACAACCCACAGCCAATATAATTCTAAATGGGGAAAAACTAAAATATTTTACTCTTAGATCTGGTATGAGACATGGATGTCCTCTATCACCCCTCCTATTCAATATAGTTTTGAAATCATTAGCTAGAGTGATTAGAGAAGAGGGAGAAATAAATGGAATAAGAATAGCTAAGAAGTTAAATTATCACTATTTATAGATGACATTATGCTTTACTTGGAAGACATAAAAAACTCCACCAAGAAGCTGCTAGAATTGATACACAAATTCAGTAGCATAGCAGGATACAAAGTTAATACTCAAAAATCAATAGCATTCCTCTACACAGATAACAAACATACTGAGAGGGAAACTATAGAAGCAATAACTATTACAATAGCACCGTGGAAAATGAAATACCTTGGAATTCACTTAACCACAGAAGTTAAGGATCCTTTCATGGAAAATTACAACACCCTAAGAAAAGAGATTGTAGAGGATTTCAGAAAATGGAAAGATAATCCCTGCTCCTGGATAGGAAGAATCAACATTGTGAAGATGGTCATATTCCCAAAATTTTTGTACAGATTTAATGCAGTCCCTATCTAACTGCTACTAATATACCACCCAGACCAAGAGAAATCCTAAAATTTATTTTGAACCATAAAAGACCTAGAATAGCAAAGACAATCCTGGCCAATAAAGACAAGGCAGGAGACATCACAATTCTTGTCTTGAAATTATACTACAAAGCTACTGTGATAAAATCAACATGGTATTGGCAACAAAACACACCTGAGGAACAATGGAATAGTTTAGAAAATGCAGAGGCCTCTATGAACACACTTAGCAATCTGATCTTCGACAAAGGGGCCAAACATACTCACTCGAAGAAAGATAGCCTCTTTAACGAATGGTGTTGGAAAAACTGGCTTTTTACACACTGAAAACTGCAAGTTGACCCAGCACTATCACCGTGCACTAAGCTAAAGTTCAAATGGGTTAAAGATCTAAATGCTAATACAGAAACACTCAGTCTCCTAGAAGAGAAAGTAGGAGGAACTCTTGAAGACATAGGGGTAGGCAAAGAGTTCATGAACAAATATGTATTCACATGGGAAACACTTCAAAAAATTGACAACTGCGACCAATTCTTATTGAGAATATTTTTCATGTAAAAGAGATTATCAACAAAGTGAAAAGACAACATATAAATTTTGAAAAAATCTTAACTAATAAGCACTCAGACAAAGGTCTGCTCTCTAGAATTTATAAAGAATTAAGATACATTAGGGTCCTCAAATTTAAAGACCCACTCTTGAAATAGGCATCTGAGATGAATACACAGTTCTCAGAGGACAAAATTAGAGAAGCAAATAAATATATGAAAAAATGCTACACATCGCTAGCCATCTGTGAAATGCAAGTTAAAAAACACTGAGTTTAGGATCTCACCCCAGAAATTGTGGTTATCATAAAGAAATCAACCAACAACAAATGTTGGATAGGATGTGGGAGATAGGTAACATTTATCCATTGCTGGTGGGAATGTAGACTTGTGCAGCCATTGTGGAGATCATGTGGAGACTACTCAGCCAACTAGGACTGAAAATCCCCTTCAAGCCAGCTGTCTCCCTACTGGGAATTTTCCTGTAGGAACTGAAAATATTATATCATAGTGATATATATGTAACTATATTTAGAGCAGCACAATTTGTGATAGCAAAATCTTGGAAACAACCAAGATGCCTGTCACATGAGGAATGGTTGAAAAAGATTTTTATAGAATGGAGTATTACTCAGCTATAAAGAATGATAAATTTGAAGCATGTATACTGAAGTAGATGCCACTCGAACATATACCAATAAGTGAAATAAACCAGACACATGTGCAAATATCGTTTCATCTTCTTTATTGAATTCAATACCTATAGTAACTGAATGACAATAGAGTACCACCTCTGACAAGACTAAACAAAACAAAAAGAGGATACAATATCGTTTCATTTCTTTTGATAAGAAATCAAAAGAAGAAATACAAATAGAAAGGTATAACAACAACTAAAAGGAATTTAAATAGGTAGGTTAAACTGAAGTGCATGTGTTGCAGGGTACTAATCAGTTTCTCTTTCTGATGGCTAACAACCTAATTTTTCAGGTTGAAAGTTGGAGAAATGGAAGGGCTTCAAGGTCAGCCAACATTTTGTCCCTAGCCTTTCAAGGTCAGTAAAGACTGAAGGCATAGGAGAACCTGTACTATAACATCGTGGAACTCAGTTGTACCCCAAATTTTCTGATCAAGGAGATTATGTAGCCACAGAGAAATGTGATCAATGATCTATAGTGTACCTAAGAAGGGTCACATGGAGAGAAAACTTTCTCTCAGGCTTTCACAGAGAGCAAATAATCAAGCAATGGTTGTGACTCATCCAGATGGCTGACACTGACAAAGGATCTACAAAATGAGGTACAGGGTTGCAGGATAAATCCTGAAAGGACTTGACTGACCTCATTAAATATAAAAGTTACATTTTTTTTTGTTATGTAGGTCTTGCTTTATCTTGGTCTTAGCCATCCAGTAGAAAAGTATAGAAATGAGGTATATAAAATAAAGCCATAATAATAGCCTGAGCTGTAAATGGCTCTAGTCAGCAACTTCTGTTTATAACCCACTACTATTGTGGACTGCTGGACTGTGTTGGATTGCTTCATTGAATTCAACACCTATAGTAACTGAATGACAATAGAGTACCACCTCTGACAAGACTAAACAAAACAAAAAGAGGATATAAATAAGGACCATTCTGTGCTTGTATAAACAATACAGTTAGGATAAATATGCAGTACTTTCATGTAATTCTTTAGAGGAAAGGTTTGCACTAGTATTGTTTGGAGAGGATATACTGTGTGCTTCTTGTACTATGGAGAAACACTAAGAAGATAACAATGTAAAAATTATTAATTATTGAAACTACTATAATTCAGCTTTAAAAAAAGGATAGGTATAAAGCTACATTCTCTTAATGCATTGAATATAGGCAGCTGCTCTAATAGTGTTTGTAAATAGAATATCATGTCTGCATGTTGTACAACAAAAAAAACACTATGAAAACAATATGCAGTGTCTTAATTATTGAATCTGTTTTACTAATTTGATTTGAAACTGTCTCATTGCTATTTTTTCTTCAGTGAAATTATGGAATGAATAAAAGTAAATTTAAGTTGACAACACTTAAATACTCCATAGATCTCCATCTATGTTTTCAGATCAGAAATGATTTTCTTGGTTTTCAAATAACAGAAGAAAAAGCCAATAAAAATGTTATTTCCACCAAAATCAAAATTTTGTCTCCTTTAAATTTCTAATCATTTTAGGAACATTTCTCATAATTCTTTTCCTGCAAGATTTTAAGTATTTACTTCACCCCTGTTCACTTCAACTGTTTGACCAAAATGTCTATTTTTATTTCCTTTCCATTCTTTTTTATTCAATAAAAGACAAAGTTACATAACAGTTTACTCTTCAGTAATTATCTCTGATGAAAGGGATCTGATTAGAAATACTTCTCGGAAATTAGCAGGACGACACCAGGTCCTTCGTGTACATGTCTGTACAGGTTTCCTTTTCAGGGAGGGTGATTTGATGTGCATTATGTACAACCTGTTTTTCCAGTAATTATAAATCAAGACAAATCAAGCAGCCTAACTGCCATTTCAAGCATTCCTCTGTCTCTGCTTAGTTAATTCACTTACGTGAAGGTCCCACTGAAGGTCATTTTGAACAGAGCATATTGCTGTTACGTCTTCTTTGTACTGAGCATTTTTCTTTTGAAGCACAGCTATGGAAGTCTTTCATCAAACTTCTACACTTACTTCCCTTGCATATTATTCTAAAAGTACCACCCTGTTGTGGATGAGAAAAAAGAAGACATTTCTGCACAATATGTGGACAAGTTACATCTTGTTTTTCTGATGCCTTCCCTTACAAATTCCTATTGCACACATGTATGAGAGAATAATTTAATAAATGAAAACACATGTTTTAAAGTCACACACACAGAACGTAACTATTATACCTATTAAAGAGAACTGGAGCTAATTTCAAATAGATTCTATTGGTTCTATTTCTATAAAGAAAACAGTAAAAATTATTTCAAATTTGTATAATTATGTAACACTAACTCTTTAATAGATAGATGAGTTATGTAGTGCTGAACTATATTTTAAAACTATTTGTAATGTAGCATATTAGATCACAGTAAAAGCACAGTGGAACCCCCGCAGTTAGTTGAATGCATGACTTTTATGTTCAGCCTGCAACTTTCACATATTTGTTCATCCTTATTATATTTAGTCAGTGTGTTAGTTACATTTTTCTTGTTGCTGAGACAAAATACCTAACATCCAGAATTAGGGAAGCAAAGGTTTATGTAGCTTCCAGTTTGTTGAGATTTCAGTCCATACCCAGCTGGTTCCAAGGCACAGTGACACATGGCAGATGGCAGCAGTTGATGGTGGCAGAAAACAGGAAATGCAGCAAGAGCAAAAGGGGACAAGCAGCAGAGAGCAAGCCTCGTTCCCACCCTTACACTGTACACAGGCTACCCACGCTAGGGTAGGTGCAGTGGTCATACCCATAATCCCAGCACTGGACCATGAATAAATCACAAACTCTGGAAGTCACCCCATGACTGAGTGAGGCTTTGGGGGGGGGGGAGATGTAGACACAAACCATTACAGTCAATATTAACTATAAAGAATTATATAAAGGATTATTCTGAGTATTTCAGTTATATCGATATTTTATGGGTAATACCCAAGAAGTGCTATAATAACTAAATCATCTTTATATGATTAAAGATGTAAAAAAGGAAGAAAAATTAATTCTACCTGACTGAATCAGAAAGACTCTTCCTGGAGAGTAAGCGCCTAAACACAAACAATTTCCTTTTTTTTGTGGAAATTGGAAATTTTCCAATTTTGTGGAAATTGGAAATTTTCCAATTTTGTGGAAAACCAAGCATGCTGTACTCATTTACTATATTATAAAAAGAAACTGGATATGATTGTATACAATAGTCTTCAGTGTCTCAGTCAAAGCATACACACGTGGCAATGGTGAAGGTAAGCCGAGAGGGGTTCTGATGGCCAGCTCTAGAATTTTATTCATTTTGTAGTCCATAGGAAGTCAAATTTTAAGCAATGCACCATGGCAGCAGTGTGTAGTGTGTAATAGAAGCTAGACCTGAAGGAAATGGCAAGAAGTGATCTCGCGGTAGCTTAAGAAAGGCATTAAATTGTTTCTGGCGTTACTGCCACTTGTTCTACTACTGCTCTTAACTGGAGAGAATTTTTTCATTATTTGACTATGTGGACAGAACCCTTTCATACTGTAAAATGTAAAATCAGGTTTAATCCTCACCACAAGCTTTCATGGCAAGGAAAACTGTAGGAACAACTAAATCTTCACCATTTCCCAACTTTTTTTCTATCTGAAGGTCCTACCACTTGGTCTTAAACCCTTATCTCCTTATCTCAGGCTGCCTCTTCCTGACCTTTCTCCATCTCCTCCTTCTGTATGCCAGAACTTCAATCACAGTACTCGCATGCTTTGTTTCTCATCATTCCACAGGAACTGCCTAGTAGACTTTGACTTGGATGTAAGCCACGGTCCATATCTTTGCTCTGTAACACATGGTTGAGAACTTCTGTATTATAACATTCAAATATGTTGATGCATACCATAGTAGCCATGTCAGCCCCACTGACAAGCCTTTTACAGGTTTGTCACAGAATCTACCTCATGCTTGCTCAGAGGCCTACTACAAAACATTGAGGATGATCTGCAAGACATCTACTCCAACAGGTAACGAACAACCTTGCTAAAGAATGAAACTGCTAACTCTAATTGTGTGGTTTTCTTTTTTAGGATTTCTATTATAGAAGATACAAATGCAGCTTGATGCTAGCATTCCTTGAATTTTCAGCAATGAAGAATTGATACAAATATCACTACATAGAGTAATTCTATAAATAAAATGATGTCTTTTGTATCTAATGATTAGTGATATACTATAGTAATCTGAAAAAGTAATAAGAATGAGATATTTTGTGGCTAACTTTTGTGATAAAGTTGGGTCTGTAATGTGTGGCATCAGCAGGGGTTTTCAGGGAAAAATAGAAAAAGTTTTATGAGTAATAAGAACTCCTCAAATCTAGAGATATATATTCTGGAGTTATCAGTCTACAGTTATTGATAAAAACCATTTATTTGAATATAATGAAGCACTATTTAAATTTTCATAAATACTATATACTATCAAAAGCTAATTTCTGTAATTTAAAATAAAAAATGTTCCTTTAATATGCTATCCCATAACACTGACATTTTTGTTTCGATAGAAGTTATTATTTAAAAAAAAGAAAAAGAAGTTATTATTATTAATTATTTCAGAAGAAAATCTCAGCAAATTGCCATTTGATTCTAGTTTTATAGTAATAATAATCTCAACTCATTAAGAAAGTTGCTTCAGTAGGTAACCCTAGCATTTTTCCTAAAGACACAAGTTGTTTTGATTTAACTAAAACAACACCCCCTACTGCTCGTAGGATAGCGTTCATCTGTCTGACAGCTATTTTTTTCTTCTTCATTCACTTTCCAGCACACACCTCTATCTGCTTTTGTTTCCGCTTCCTCAAGTCTGACATTTGTTAGCAAATTATCACAGCCTTTACATGTGTGTGAGAGGAAATCACTGACCGAATGGATTCTCTGAGCATCTAGGGTGGGATCCGCAAACGGAGGGAGGCTAGAATTTTGTGATAATAGAAGTTCCCAAAACTCTTCAAGTTGCACTATGGCTTTGGTCTACTTAAAGCATTTTCAAGATTCTCTGTTCCCAACAACTTAGATTTTTGGACACCATGGGCTGATTTTTTTTTTTTTTTTAATTAGGCAACTCAGGATCCCATGATACACTAGCCCAGCCAGTCTTCTAGATGTATTACTTTTACTGATTCAACTTCAAGAGTAGTTTTTCTTCATATTATCAATTGAGTTTAAGTGCTACATAAAATATATATACATAGAAAAAATAATCCTACAATAATTTCCACTTCAAAAATTACAGAACTACTCTAATTTTATTTTCCTACAGTTACTGAAAGTCCATGCTTGAACAATGCTACTTTGGACTTACGGAGGAAGTAAGAATAAGCTTCCACAATATACTCTCTAAGTCAATAGGCTTCTTGAGAGGCAAAAACCCTATTAGGCTTACATCCCATGAGCAATTGCAATGTGTGTTTCATGTCAGAATTAATGGAAATGCCTCAGGTATTAAACTAAAAAGTGAATCATTATGTCAATTAAAACATTAATTGGGGTAATTACAAGGAGATCAGAGTTTATATAGAATTCAGTTATAATTTCTACAATTACTTTCAGCTACACAGGGAAAAATAATGAAGCTGTTTATCTGAAGTATTTACCTAACTGAAAATTCCAAAGAAAGAATAGCTACAAATATGTGCTCAAAATACACATTTGATCTGTATCTGGCACAGGCTGGTTGTTAATGAGCGTCCTTCTGACCAGGTGGTTTGCGGAGAACACAAGACGTATCACCACATCAAATCCTTAGTTTTTACTTTATTTTAAATGAGTTTCATTTAAGTATAATTGCTAACCTCCACCTCCTCTGACCTTCTACAGTTGCAGAGCCAGAAGGGATTCCTGTACATGTAAGATGGGAAGTCTGCTTTCTGACTTTCTGAATCTAAGTAGCATCAAAGGTAGCATCAAATTTCACCCCCAGATCACACAAGCAAAAAATAACACTTGAAATTAAGGAGAAGTGCCAGGCACCCTGCACACAAACTTTTAAGTTTATTCCTTGCATTCCCAGAAGACATGTAAAATCAGACTTTGTCTGAATCTGTTTTGCTTCGTTTTGGGTGGGTTGGAGTATTAGTTACAAGCCTGCTATCTGCAGCAGATTTCTTGAGCTTGGGTCCTTACACAGCTGGGGGACCTTAGCCATGTCAGCTCTTCTCTTAGTCTTGGGCTCTTCATTTGTAAAATGAGACTGTGAAAATAACATTGCTCATACCATGGGAAAGTCAGAAGGGTCACATGTCCTAATATCTGTAAAACACTAAGAGTACTATTTGGTACAAAAATGTATAAATTTCAATTATTAGTAACACAGGGAAATGGAGAATAATTCAGGTTTAAGTATTAAGTCATCAGAACTCCATGAAACAAGTGAAAGGCAGAAGCAAGTTTCCACCTGGGTATAGTCCCACTTTTCTCTTTGTATTTGGCTGAGGAAAACTGACAGATACTCTATAGGATGGTAATGAAACATCCCAGACACAGGTTGAATCTCACAATGGCTTGTGGCTGGGAATCTCCTTGGTTTTCTGATTTCTTTGATAATACCTTTTGTTCTTGTTACTTGGTCTTGAGATTTCAACACATGTCTGGGAATCTTAGGTGTATCTGATTGTGCCTAATGACATTTCCCTGTGCTAGAAGTCTCACTAAACATTTTAACAGCACTAGCATATTTGAGACAAGCTCAAAAATGTAGGAATTCAAATTAAGCACCTCTTAAATTTGACCTCTACGTTTTGGAGCAAAATAGCCTAGGAGGCCTTTTGCTTGTAGAAAGAAAGTAATGAGTACATAAAGTTACATTGATTCACACATTTTGCCGTTGCAAATCAGTGATGCACTGAGCTATTTAGCATGCGTTTTACTGTTCTCAACATTTCTGCCATGTAAATTTAAGAAATCAGCAAATTGAGTAACATATCATGGTTTAATATCAAGCAAGAAGCCTGTTTTTCCCTATATAAATCAATGGCTTGCTATTTAAAATGTGTTTCTTCAGAGACCAGTCATATCATGTCCTACTTTAAGATTACCTCTTTATTTATCTCTGCTGCTAAGTTAATTATAAAAATGCTTGCAGTGAGTGATCATTCTGCTTGCCTCGTCAGCATCTCAGCCTAGATTAATCTTCCAGTAACACTTAATGGAAACTAAATCACGCATCAACCTGCTATAACAATATAATGATGAAGCAGCAATGAATCACTCAATTAGCTCCTTGATAAATATAAAAAATATTCCTTGGTGCAATAATTAATAAAGTCGGACTAAGCCTTTCTATTTATTTTTTTCTCTGAATTTTTAAAATATGGGGAAACAGGTGAAAAAATGCAACAATATGCTTTTTTACATATGTGGTCATAAGGAAAGCCTTGCTCCAATTCAGTCGCTGACTGCACTGGGAACAAAGGGGTGCCATATCTGTTTGTTATCTGCAGACTGCATAATGATTGCTCTCTGCAATACTTCTCATAGGTAAGTGGTGGCCTTGATTCAGGAATGTAATTACCAAGCAGGCATGTCTCTGCTAAGTCATTTTCTGATTTTCATTGTAAATGATGAGTTTTTTGTCTCACCTGGAGTGTAAACTACAGAACAAATTCTCAATGTCTCAGACATTTAATATAGAACACAGAGCCTGCCCATTTTATTAATATTTGCATCCTTTAATTATAAACAGATCCTAGAGAACAACAACTATAATCATCAAGGTAATAAATTTATGATTAAAAGCCAGCATAATGCTAGAGGTTGAAATACCAAAGACCGTATCATGCAATGCCCCAAGAATTCCCTAAGCAACAGGAAGGAGGGAAGACAGCTGGAACTGGGGATGCTTGATCTAAGTTTGAAAGAAGAAGAAAGTTTCAATCAGCATATTAAAAGAAATATAATTGCCAGAAGAAGAAATTATAGATTTGGATTGGATTCTATTTATGGCAGTTGGACTCACCAGTAGGATGAGACATAGTGTTTGTGCTCTGAACATAGTTTGGATGAAGTTCAAACACATTCAGCTTCAAAGTTTAGTAAAGTTTACTTACTAAATATATTTCTAAATGAGATTGTAGCTCTAATTTAATTGCACATCATTATCGCAGTCTATGTTACTCAATGTAAATCCCTCATATTTAAATGCATTTAATTTTTACACTTTTGTAAATGAAATGCCTACACAAATCTCAATTGACAATAGAAATAAAAATACATGAAGAAAACATTGATCTATCATTAAATAAATTTTCTTCGTGACCAAATAGTTAATCATATCAGCAATTTACAAATTTATAGTTTCTTGCTGTATGGAGCACCTGTGTTTTCCACAGTCATATTGACAATGACAATGATGGTGATGATTGTGGTGATGAGGGTGTTCGTAACATTTGCCTCATGTTCTTTCCCTTTTGTGGTATTGTGGGTTGAATCAAGATCTTCACAAAAAGCAGCATGTGAATTGACCCCTGTCCTTTCACTTACCTAGTTTTTAATTTTGAAAGTGAGTCCTGCCAATTTCAAAATTGGCCAGCTAGTCTCAAATTTGGCATCCTCCTGGTTTAGCCACGAAGAACGTGCCATAAGGCATGGAAGCTTTTCCTTAACTGAGGCTGAACTTCAGGTACTTAACATGAATGAATTGTCCTATTGTTCACTGATTACTTCGTATAAGGTGGATGTTCATATTGCCACTATTATACAGCTAAAATAGCTAAAGCATAGCATCGTAAATAACTTAGTACGGAGAACTAAGTGAAGAACTGAGACAGAATCCTCAAAGCCAACTCCAGAGTGCGGTGGCGAATGAGGGTCACTTCAGTAAGATGATGCTCTTGAATTAAATCTCTGCTTAGGGGAACAGTGATTCTCACCTCTAAGATGAAGTTTTGGCACAGGATATTTTCCCTTAAAACTCTTAAGCTCTGCAAATGGCCCTGCCCAACTCAGTAGTTCAGTTTAGGATTCAGTAAGCAGTGATTCTCACCTCTAAGATGAAGTTTTGGCACAGGATATTTTCCCTTAAAACTCTTAAGCTCTGCAAATGGCCCTGCCCAACTCAGTAGTTCAGTTTAGGATTCAGTAAGCCGATCTGAGGCAACGTTTTCTATTCTTAGTTTTAACTGAGTAAGTGATGCCGACTAACAGTTCCAGGGACATGAACCTTGATGCAGACCCATTGTGTGGGCTACAGCAAGCAGCGTCCAATGAACGGCAGAAATCCAAACCTGAATCACGACAGTGCGTGGGCCGCCCTTCATTAGGCCACATGGAGACAGATTAAAGTGGAATAACCCAAGACAAATATCTGCAATATTTCCTTTGGTGTGGGTTCCAATGAATCTTAATTTGTAGTCTATAAATAATGTCCTTTTTACAAAATAGAAATTTATAATTAGGTCCTTTCACAGTTGATTAAAATTAACTGCCTCTCTAAAGGGGGACTAGGATTGGAAATAGTCAGGTAAACACAACATAACCAAATACTTATATTGTACCACAATGTTTATAACATACGGTTAAAAGAAGGAACCTAAACAATACTTTTCCCAAAAAGAAGTTAAAAAAAAAATCTGTATAACTAGAATCTACTTAATAACAATTAATTCCAGAATCAACAGTCACTGAGTGTCAGTGAAAAAGAATGAAAAACTCTATGGACAGCCCTAATGAAGACAGGCAGGGCTGCACATATTTAAATTCAGTGCTAAAATCTATATTTTTTCTGTATATGCTAAAATATGGGTGGTATAAAAATGTCAGTACAGAAAAGAACAATTCTGCTAACTTCTTCTTATGGCTCTAAACAAAATATATTAACACTCACTAAAACTTCACTACACTTTTGGAAGTACTTAAGAATACTGATTAAGATAACATATATATTTCTTAATTTAAACAAAACAAGTTTTTCTCAAGCAAGTATCTGAAAAGGCAGCAGCTTCCAAAGGTTGATCGTTGCCATCTAGTGGCAAAACTAGGAAAGAGCTAAACCTGAGTAAATTCAGTAGAAGTCCCTTAGATGTGTGTAGTGAAAGAGACAGAGACAGAGAGACAGAGAGAGACAGAGGCAGAAAGAGACAGAGACAGAGACAGAGACAGAAGGACAGGGAGAGAGACAGAGACAGAGAGAGACAGAGAGACAGACAGATAAACAGAGAGACAGGATAGAGAGAGAGATTTTTATTTTTTTATTATTTATTTATTTATTTATTTATTTATTTTTTTGTCTTTTTGAGACAGGGTCTCACTATGCAGTTCAGGCTGGCCTTGAGCTCACTTCGTAGCTCAGGCTGGTCTCGAACTCACAACAATCCTCCTGCCTCAGCCTACTGAGTGCTGGGATTACAGGCCTGCGCCACCACGCCCGGCTTAGAGAGAGATTTTTAAAATGTATGTTTACTTCCAAATGAGACTTTGTTAAATGCTCAATGGGACGAAAATATAAAAATGTTACTTAATTAAAAGTTCTCTTTAGCAATGTGATAAATAATGAAGAATCAGATGTGTTTAAGACATAGACAATAAATGAAACCTCTGAGTAAGCAGTGTGAAAAGGTAAGTGATACCTCAGATGAAGAGTTGATAATCAAATTAAAAACAGTAGAAAGTATGTCTTTAGTGTCAAGATATACTTAAGATTTTTGGGAAAAAAATCAAATGAAAAGGGATTATCTGTTCCTCTGTTTCCTTACAGGGTAAGCTGGGCAATACTGAAGTGAAATCTCAGCACATGTCTTTTAAGCTGAAAAAAGCAGAGGTTGCTGAGATTTTATGAAAGTGTATAATATTCTCACTGTAGATACTAAGTTATGTGTTTAAACGTATCCTTTTAAATGTGTTCATGATATGCCTTACCTGAGGGAAGGGAATGGACTAGATAGAATTATATTTCCTCTCAGGACTTAATTGTATTAAAAGCCAACCACAACTCCTCCATGATTCATTTTTGTTTTTTGGTTTAGAGATAATATGCCTGTTTGACCCAGCAGAAAGTGTGCCTTTTTCCTGGGACTTCAATTAACTTTTGCAACACACTCTCTTCAGGGAAAAATCTAGGCAAAAGGATTAATTTAGCTAACAATGCTATAATACAAAAATCTCCATAGGAGCTTCTGACCTATCCTGGAGATTCTGCCAACTCAAATACTGGGCCAATAAATGAGCACTCTTCACAGCCTGGGAGATAAGGACAAAACCCATCACATCAGACCCAATTGCTTAGAGGGATTCAAAAGAATCCAAAATAGTCTTCATGTCTAAAAATGTCACATTTCCTCCTAGCGCCTCAGACCTGAAAGGGTACGTGAGGTTGATACCTCAATTTGCGATTTTCTCAGCTGGGTGAGGAAAGCCTTCATGTGGTCTAAATGAGCTATGAGAAAAGGAGAGAGCCATTTTTGCCTCCTCCACTCACAGAAAACAATAAGATTTTATGAAACAGATATGAGCCAGAAGCCACGCAGTGTCTCTTCCCCCTAATCTTGGCCATGATAGATTTTCTTGCTGTTTCTGAAGAAGAGAAGCAGGTATGATTTTATTCCTGTTCAGTATATAATACTGAAAACTCTCTGCAGTAAGGCGCTTTGCCTCTTTCTTACCATTTACTCAACATGACCAGAAATGTGTGGAATGATGATGAGAATCTTATCTAAGTTTTTTCTTTTCATTTCTGATACTAAGGACTTTATGGCCTTTAATAACCTATTTTCCACAGGTAATCCTTGCATTAGTCACAGAAATTCAAGTAGAAATAAGAATGACATGGGTATACTTACTCAACAAATGTTTCTTAAAGGTTATGTCATTAGCCTGTACTTAACTAAATCATGGCTATTAACTTTCTAAGCAAATATACATGTATACTGAGTTCTAGGCCTAGAGACAGGCACATACATGTATACACACCAGAACACACACACATACTTGAATAGACAGTGCTATGACACATGTGAACTCACTCATGTACATATAAGCACAAAGTGTTCACACAGAGTTGCCTTCATATAATTTTGTTCATTCTGATTTATCAGTTGAACATCCTAAGATCATGTTCATAATAAGAATCATGATATTTATTATTCATGCTATCAATGATTTGTCAAGAGGTGTTTTTCACTTTGAGGATGACCATCCAAGCTCTGAAGGAGGACACACAAATGAAGATTAAAAGAAAGGGTTGTGCTAACTTTAAATATGATGAACTATTAAATTTTATGAAATCTCATACCAAGTTGTGGATTCCAATTATTTATTTTCCATAATTTAACTATGCATTTTCTGTATGTTGGTAATTATATGGAAATCTTAATTTTATTATTTGAAATTAATCATCACTTTTCAAGAATACCTCCATTTTATTTGATCACTAATTTTAAATTGTTAACATGCCACTCAGTTATGTTTACACTTTCTGATATTTTACTTCTTCCATCTAATTTCAGTTTTAGTTGGTTACTTGTTAAAATTAATTAACTAATTAATTTATTTGGTATAGGCTCTTACAACAAAGTTTGAATTCATAGTGATCCTCCTGTCTCAGTCTTCCCAGTACTGGAATTACAAGCATGTGCCACATGCCTGGTTTTGGTGGCTGGCACAGTGCTCCAGCATGGCTTGAAGTACTGGGGATTGAACCTGGGTCCTTATGCTTACCAGTCAGGCACTTAGACTGCAAGCTATCCCCAACCTATTAGTTACTCTTAATTATTAGTCATTTCTTCCCTATCATCTACCCATTACAAACCAGATCTTAACATCCCATGATTTTTCTGTTTAAATCAAAATGTATATCAGATACAATTATAACTTATAGGGACTAATCAATTTAGCTTCTATATAATTTCTATTCTTTTCTATAAGTTTGTAGAAAATATGTTTATCCATAAGGATGCTGCCGTCAGATACTATGAAGTAAAACAAAACATGGCTATTTATATTAATCATTTTTTAAAAACTCAACATTATTTTACATGTTAAAATTAGCACGCATAATGCTGAATATATATTTCTTTCCCAACTAATTGATTGAGGACATACTGTGGTACCTGATACAACTGTGAAAGCCCAGAGACCAAATTCTCTTATAAATAGTGCCTGTTAGAAGGTGTCACCTTTCTTTCCAGGGATGGCATCCATTCTGATAGGGTTCCAGTCAGAGTTGTTGTTCAGTTCCCTTGCTCAATTCCCAAGTATATCAGTTTACAGAGTATATCATAATTTACTGCTCTTATTTCCTCTTATTTGCTGCACCTCTCCTCATTAATGTCTAAATTTCATACATAACCACAGCCGCTGTTCACCAGTATTTTGATATCCACATACCCTTAATCTCCTACAGAGCCAAACTCTATATTAGTTCAGTTCTTGGTCTTAGACTCCAAATTCATAGCTAAACTAACTTTATTGTCATGGCCCCATCTGTGGCAAGCAAATGGTCTTGTTCAGCGGTTCCTCTGCTATTCTTCATGGTTGGCTCTTGTACCATTTATCAATTAGCCTTTATACCTCTACTTTGTCAACAGGATACCTCTACCTTTATGAAGAAATAAAAGTAATCACATGAAATTGTCAGCAGTGCCCTCTATCAAGTATCAGTCCATCAATTTGTGTCTCAATTTGAACAAAAAAAATATTTATTATTGAGACAGGGCTCATTGTGCAATCAAATTTGGCTTAAAACTTATGATCTTCTCATCTTAGCCTCTCAAGTGCTGGGGTTTCAGTTGTGTACCACCATGCTAGGGCTGCATTTGATTTATTTTTTCTCTTCTTCTCTAAAAATGGTGCCAAAGATTGACTTTTGCATTGGTTTACACCCTCTACCAGCGTTTTGAGACCTAAAGGTTGGGTTATACATTCTCTCCCTCATATAGTAGTTCCATGTAGAAAGACTGCTTATAAGTCCTTTGGAGTCACATAGTCCTCACCTTGTTTATTAGTCTTAGACCTTCCTCATGGCGCACAATTGGCACATTCAGTTTACGCAGTTTATCGATAACCTGAAACAAATCTACAAAGGCAAAAACAAACTGATGATGTTGGTCTGGGAGAGGTTTGGTTGATAGAACTCGAATAAGTGGGGCAAGGGGTGGGAATGGGAGGGATGGTTTGTTTTTACTTGAGCCTGCCTTTGTACTCTTTTTAACTTAAAGAACAGAGCCACACCAGTATTATATGTGTATAGTTACATTGCGTTTGCAGACTAAACTGTCATGTTGTGAAAGTTTGTGTGTTTTTAAGTTTTTCCCTTTTTCTTTCATTTTTTAAATTATTTTTTTAATTGGTTTTGTATGAGAGAGAGGTTAAAAAAGTTTGGCTAATCAAGAAATATGGGCAAGATATTCAATGTCTGCAAATCTTCAGTAATGGGAATAGTAATAACAAATGCCAATTACATCAGGATGAAAAGCAAAGGAAGGTGTGTGATAAGGCAATAAGCTGGCTTGAATGCTTTTGATAGTTTTATTATACTGTGCTTGTCATTGGGACTCAAATAAGTCTTTCTTTGAGAATGTGAGAAGACAGCAATCTCCTTTCAATCAATGCCACTTTTTCTTTTTCAGTCTATTGCTTTCATTTCTGTTGCACTAGAAAATTGCTGAACAGAGGTATTCTTTCTGAGATCAGATGCGATTGGGCACACTCAGGGTGCTGTACACTGTTCTTTTTCTTTTACCTGTACACTGCCTCCCAGCCTACTCCCTGTGACATTGACATTCCCCATTTCACCAGAAGTCCTCTGAAAAGTCACCAGCAACTGGTCCCTGTTGAAAGACCCTTATCTTAGTTGCTCTATGGGTAGAACTTAGCAACATTGGACATGAAATCCTTTCTTCTCCCTCCCTCTCATGGCAGCCCTGGGCCCTTTTCCCCATACAGCATGTGGTTGGCATGACATACAAGGTAATGACCACCAGAAAATGTGTCATTAGCTGTGGACTCATGAGTGAAGGTGTCTGTGTCAAGGGACCAGATAGCTCAGCAGATTAAAGCCCTTCCTTGGGCAGACTCTTGATTCACTGCTTGCAATGCCAGTCCCATCCCCAGGGTGAGCCAGCCAATGAGATAGGGCATGGTGGTCCACACCTGTAATCTCAGCACTTGGGAGGCTGAAAAAGGAGGATCATTACAAGTCTGATCTATGTAGTGAGACCCTGGACGACATATGCTAAATATGAAAGAAAAAAAGAAAGAAAGAAAGAAAGAAAGAAAGAAAGAAAGAAAGAAAGAAAGAAAGAAAGAAAGAATGTGTGTCAGAGCCACCACTGGTGTCTGCAAAGTTTTTGGTCCTTTTCTTATTCATTCCTTTAAGAAACAGCTGGAGCCCTGAATTCCGTGTAAACTGCTGATTTCATATTTAGTTCTAGGATAAGGTTATGTCCATGGCAGTCTTTAAAGGATTGCCCATGTTTAGGATGTCCTAGAAATATGGGAAGCCATTTGGTGTACAGCATGGAGCTTTTGTAGCTACTACTACACTCGGTCAGAAATAAGGATCAGATATGGCAAGATTCTTCCACAAAGGCTCACATTACACCACTTTGCAAAGTTTCAAATCTGCCTGTCATTATCCATAAATTACAGCTATGCATTATAATTATTTAATCTACATTTCTTGTTTAATTTCTAAGTTATGTCACTTCACCAATTTACAGGAATTAGGTGATTAGGGTTAATTATCCTAAATGGTTGAACACAATTAAAAAATCATATACGGAATATGTGTCGTATAGAGTATTTTGATTTTATTTTCTCTTAACTTGCTATCCTTGGTCTCTATCATGAGGGGTTAAATCTGATTCTGTGTGAATCAGACCAGGTAATTTCCAGCTCTCAAGTGGCCTCTGACTCAGGGGCCACCTGCAGTAATTCTTTCTTTACATTAAGCCAGATTTCAGGCAGTTTCTGCAGATTGAGTCCCCTGCAGCTCATACCAGTTTTTTGCTATTTTTGCATAGCTCCAGCATTCCATAGGTCTGTGTAAAGCTGTGATTCAGAAGTTTAGATAGAAATTTCTCTACAACAGAAATCTCCCAGCTCCAGTGCACCACCTTGAGTGGAGAGGCAGCAGCGTGCCATGCACAAATGCTCTGGAACCCTGATCGCTTGTTCACATCTCTTGTTCATTACCATGGGAAAGCTGCTCATTCTCTTAACAACACCTTTTCTCTCTTTCCACAAAATGCACTTGACGCTAATGGACACCACGTGCAAATAATAATAGTGTGTCTCTATTGTCAATTTGCATACATAATAAGTAGGTATAACTCTTTTGGGGACTCAAGATTAAACAATCTTACCTCAGAGGAGCTAATCAACACTTTTCCCACAGTTTGGAACTGAGTATCTTGAGTTTATAAGTTTAACCCTCACCTTTTTAAAGCATGCAGTTCCTCATGGTAGGTGGACAAGAGTTCTGTGTGGTCTGTGTAGCACTTTGCGTGCTTGCTTTATAGAGAAGTTTTCGTAAACAGATTTGGATATCACGATCCCCTCCTCCTTTGGTTACAACTCTGTAATTTTCCTAGTTGCCTGATGAGCTCATTTACAGTATGGTCTTAGGCTCATTTATAATAGAGCCTAGAGATTATTTGTCAGAACCCTGAGACCTGAATGGAAAACAACTCTGCTGCCATCCACATGTCAGGAAAGCAGACAGAGCAACAGGACCAAGGGCGCAGATGCTGAGCAGGCTGGGCGGCCAGCCCAAGGCTCACGATGAGCCTGGGGGCTCAGGGCTCTCACACATCAACCGGCAAAACCCCTGCCAGGTGCGAGCGCATCAAGCCCGTCTGAACGCTAGACTTGCCCTAACCGCAGGAACCTGCTCTGCTGCCGTGCACGTCTACATGGCTTTCTTCCCTCAGGCTCCTCCACAGCTTGTCTCACCTGGCTACGCTCTCCTTCCCGAATTTAACTCTGATTTTAGTGTGTGTTTCAAACTGAGTGTTCTTCATCTGGTTTTACTTTTTATATTTCATTTTTATACTTTTCTGTTGGATGGTTAAGACCAAAGTAAAGCAAGACCTACATAACAAGAAATGTAACTTTTGTATCTGACAAGGTCATTCAAGTCCCTTCAGGATTTATCCTGAAACCCTGTACTACATTTTGTAGCTCCTTTGTCAATGTCAGTCATGTAGATGAGTCTTGGCCATTTCCTGACCAATTTGCTCTATGTGAAAGCCTGAGAGAATATTTTCTCTCCATGTGACTCTCCTTAGGCACATTCTACATTGTCAGTCTCTTTCCTCTGTGTCCCCATAATCTAATTGATCAGAAAACTTGGGACACTACTGAGTTATAGGATATGCTGAGCTGTAAAAGGCTCAAGTCACCAACTTCAGACATTGCCAGGCCTGTGGATAACCCACTACTACTATGTTCTACTGGACTATATTGGATTATTTTGCCAAATTCATGCACCTACAATATTTAATGGCAATGGAATACCCATCTCTGACAAAAGTAAACAAAAAGGGGGATATAAGTGGAGGACCATTTTGTGTCTGTATATACAAAATAGTTAGGATAGATATACAGCTACTTTCTCTTAATTCAATGAGAAGAAAGATTTGTACTAATAGTGTTTGTGGACAGGATATCATGTCTGTATCTTGTACTGTGAATAACTACTACAAAGACAACAATATGCAATGTATTAATTATTGTCACTATCCTACTAACCTGTTTTGAAGTAGTTTCATTGCTATTTGTTTTTCGACAACATTAATAAAAAAATAAAAATACCAGTGTTCTGATATGGGTGGCTTCTACCCACTTGCACTGTTAGTGCTTTTCCAAAATGATTTTAAATACAGGTAGGATTTCCATTTAGAGATTTACAAACTGTATCATATTATACTGGTTAGATCTTGATTTTATAAAAAGAGTCACGGTTTTAAAAAGATTTAGCAGCTAGGAATTAAGTAATATCTGTCTAATGTAGACAAAATTGAATATCTAGTATATATTACTAATGAATTCACATAATAACATTGAGGTTTTGCAGCCCATGGGGCAATCTAAACCAGAGAAAAATGCATCAACAAATCTTGTTCTCTGCCTGCACGCCCAAAATAAAATCTTAAATTAGCAGCACAGGTTAACTTGTACATATGAGAGAGTTGCAAAATTCAATTAAGGAAGATACTGCCTTTCTTTTTTTCCTTGAAAATATGGCAAACTGTCGACAATCTGCTAATCCTTAATCATACAAAAATATTAATCCCTCATGTAGAAATAGTAAAATGTGAAAACAATTCAAATAAGTTCCATGTGTGAAATCCCTTAGGCCCACTTACAAGTTCAATTTCCCTTACATATTTTGGAAAAAGTCTACTTTGTTTTCACTCAACATTATGCTTCCAGTCTAATTCTCTGTAAATCATAATACAGAGCAGTGTCCGGCATTGGGCTTATCAGCATCCACAGAAGAGAAGTCACCAGAATTGGCTTCTTTCTATCCTGATGGCTCTTGCCCTGAATTGAAATAATTCTGATACAAATGGTTGAAGAGAACACTGTGCCTTACCACAAATAATGTAAAATTCCTATTACTTTGTTTAGTGAAATTCTATATCATTTGTATTTTTTTCTGTTTTAATGTTTTATACTCTCTTAAAAATAAAAAAGATATTTATTTATTTATTTATTTATTTATTTATTTATTTATTTATTTATTTATGAAACAGGGACTTGCCATGCAGTTTAGGCTGGCCCTATGCTCACTTTTGCAGCCCCCAGGCTGGTCTCAAACCCTCAGCAACCCTCATGTCTCAGCCTCCTGAGTGCTGGGGTTATAGGCATATGCCACCATGTCCAGATCTGAAAAAAGATCGTTTAGATAATCCCTTGCTTTGATTTTATCAAGAACAGTGGAAAACACATCTATTTCCTGTTTGTCAGATTGGTCTGCCCTCTGTGAGTCAAAAAGCAAACTTCCCAGTCTTTCACTGGACTATTAGGCTTTGCTGAACCAAAATAGGAGCATTTTCAAAGTCATATATTCTTGCCAATTGTGAGCAGGTTCTTTTTTCATTTCTTAAAAATTTTTAAAGATAGTACAAAGTAGTATTAAAGCAGAAAAGTTTCAAATGAGGCAGAATTTTGCTAAACAAAACATGAATCTCATAGTATTTGTTACACTGCACAGTGCTGTCTTCAAGTTAGTTGTTCTTATTACCAAACATATGCATGAAAAGTTGGAATAAGAAAGAAAAACTATGTAAGAAAGTAACAAGAGAGAAAAAGGAAAAAGAATTGCAAACAAGGCCAAACAAATTATGGGTTAGCTACTCCTTCCCAGAGACCAGCAGAGATCCACAGTATAGTTGTCCAAACGATTCCACAAGCAGGTTCTTTTGTATTTATGTTTTAGGGGAACTGCTCTAATTTTTCATCTATTTTCAAACATCTGTCATCACAGAGATGAAAGATCAGTGCAATAAGGAACTGTATGGTGCTTATTTTTGTTAAATATGTTCAAGTTACACTGATATCTTCAAAGATAACTCAAGAATTTTTTTAGTTTTAATACTTTTACAAATAGTTGCTAAACTTGAAAGCTAGACAAAAGTTTTAGTTAAAATATGAAGAAAAAATTTAAGCACTCAGAAAAGTGCTGTGGTTAATACATATATATATATACAATTTTTGGTATTTTAGGGAAAGATCTACACTATTAGATCACTGTAGTCCAATCTGATAGTGATCTGCCTCTTTACAGCCTCCCAAGAGCTAGGATTACAGGCACAAGTCACCATACCCTGTCTCAATTGCAGTCTCAGTGCACCCCGAGGATGAGGTTGGCAATGCAGGCCCAGGGATCGAACCTCTGGCTCCTGCGCCTACTTGAAGGCATTTTAATCCACAGAGCTATTTGGCTGGCCCTCTTAATATTTGAAAGATTAAAAATTTGAGTTTTACAGTTTTCATGACATACATTTATTTTAAATAAAAAGTAGTGCTTTTTTAAGTTCTTTGAATAATAAGTAACATAAATGGAACTGTAAAATATATATTGTTTTATTTTATCCTCTCAAAATCCTATGAATGGATGAAACAATATTTATATAACATCTTTATTCTTCTGACACTGAAAAATATATTCAGGTGATTCAGTCACTATTCCAAGCTCTTTTTTTTACTGTTGTATAGATGTTATGATTTGTGTGTATTTGTGGGCTCAAGGCCTCACGCGGTCATTGAGGTGCAGTTCTACCGTTTGATTAATTCACGATGCAAGGCTGGCTGGGATTATGGGTGCAAGTGCTACACCTAGCCTAGGGTGGATAGCCTGAATGTAACATGAAAGAGACAGAGAGACAGATTTGCTTGCTGTTGCCATGGTTGCTGCTGCTCCTGCCCTTTTGTTCTTGTTGTTCTGCTGCCTTCTGTCTCCATGAACTGCTGTCTTCTGCCATGTGCCTCTCTGCCTTGGAGCCAGCTAAGTATGGACTGAAACCTCCAGTAACTGAGTTAAATAAACCTTTCCTTCCTTCCTTTTGCGTGTCAGGCATTTGTTCAAGCAAGGAGAGAAGAATAACAGAGACAGTAGACTAGTACAATGGCTTTGAAATAATTGTGAAAATTCCTCAAGAAACTAAGATTAAAGATTCCATTCCACCCAACCATTGCCCTTCTGTGTATTTTTATAAAATGAGTGAAAACATTATACCACAGTGATACACGTTTATAGCAACACAATTTATCATAGCTATAGACTGGAAATAAATGCTCATTAATTTAGGAATGGATAAAAAAGACATTGGATTTCTATACAATGAAGTATTGCTCAGCTATAAAGAAGGATTAAATTTGAGGCTTTGGTAGGTAAATGAATGCAATGAGGGGCCATACTCATAAGTGAAATAAACCAGACCCACATTTGTAAACATTGTCTTGTTTCCTTAGAGTAAGAAACTGAAAGCATAAATAAGAATCAAAAGGCAAAATAGTTATTGTGAAACTGAAAGACACTGATCTGAAGGGAAAAACAACTGGGATGAAGGAATGCAGAAAAAAAGACAGGAAAATATATATACACACATAAGATAACCAAGATAATTATACTACTGATTTCTATTGGTTTATTGAAAGAAGCAGTTATGCCTAATTGCTTGATTAATTTTGCATGCTTGTATTTGGTAATCTAAGAAATTCCATTGAAGATGACCATATGGTATATAACAACTGCTATTCATTTCCTGTTATCTTGATTTGAAATTCTGTGTCATTCTCTTTATGATAAAAAAGTTACAATCCCAAAACTGATATCCAGGCAATTCATTTACACTACTATCACTACTCTGATCTCGTCCTATTTCCAGCAGAGTTCTATAATGTGGATACCATAAAATAAATAATCAACAAGTAAGATTTGTCTTCTGGAAACACAGTTGAACACCATTTGCAGAAGTTATAACTCATTCATAGTTTGAAGTGAGTATAAGTGAAAACATCGTTTAGAAAACTAGAGCTGTGTAAAATAAATTTACACACTATGTAGACAGGGTTTCACTTATTTGGAGATGGAAAATGATGCACTTGAGAAATAGAATACATAAGATAAAGCAGAATTCTGAAAGTGAATATAAATCTGGCTGAGGAAATTTTTAATTACTACTTTGGTACAGAACACAAAAAAGCACACAAATGTATACAATAAAATCTGCCTGTTTCAGGAGAATGAAGTATAAAACAGAATATTGAAAATTGAGAAAGTAGGTGAAAACAGAATGATAAATCTTGAAAGTATAAGGACTAAATGATTGTATTGCTTCTAAGCCCTGAGTGCATACATACGTTGAAATTTGAACATGTGTCCCTTGTCCCCTCTCTCTCTTGCCGACACACACCTACTCTCCACTTCCCGTACACACACACACACACACACACACACATACACACACACACACCCCACATTCACACCCTTCCAAATAGCAGTTTTCTGCAAGTGAGAATAAAAGCCTTTGCCAGAAGCAAAATTTGGCAACATCCTGGCCTTGAAATTTCATCTTTCAAAACTGTGATAAACTCTGTTTATCACAGAGTTATTCACTGTTTAGATCACTCAGTCTGAGTGATTTTATCAAAGCAGGACAAGCCTATTTAAAAGAGGTTTTACTTAATATTTACTTTTTTGACTGATTTCTTCATGCTCATTTAAAAATATATATGTACATAGTTGTAATAAGTAGTTATAATATAAGAAGCAAAGCTGATAATGTCTAAGTTTTCCTCATACTTAATGCATCTCATTTTATTTATAAAATAAAAAATGTTTTATAGTAAGCTGTATCTTACATCTAATCCAATGTACACATAGTCAATGAGCTGTGAGTTATAACTTATTTCACAGCACTTGGGCCATTGCATTCTTAAATCTGCACATCTTAAGCAGGACAGAGTTACCGCTGCACGCGTTTCTCTGTGGCCTACCTGACCAGAGTGCGTAGACAGGAATCTGTAACAACCTGAGGTCTGTAGGTACACAGAGAACTGGAGTTCTATGAAAAACATTAAGTAACTCATCAAATACTGCTCTGAAACACTGAAACTCTGCCATTTTACTAAAATCATGGCTGATTGTTTACCATTAGTGTTTGTAAGGGCTGGTCTCCAGTTTATTTGATAAAGCCTTCTGAAGTGAATTTCTGCACCTAATGTATTTTAGATGCTGAATAAATTAACTTACTCTTGGGCTATACTTGGAGATTAAGTCAAGAGAGGCATAGTATTCTTAGGATACTTTAGTTCAATAAAAGCTCCCAATTGCGAAATTTACCATTCTACGGCAGTTATGTGGATTTAAAATATCTCTTAGGGAGTTTTAGATCTATAAACTGATCAATTGATTCTCCTTCCCATTTGTGCTATTTTCTCTCATGTACCACATGCATCTGCAGGTTTAATTGGCTTTTTATATCATATTGACTTTTTAATAGGGACTATCATTCTTTTCTTATTTAGTAATTGTATGACAGGTTTCTATTACAAGCAAAACAGATCAATTAGCTATCACAGAGTCCCATAGAAGAGTTCTGGGAAGTGAGGGGCTTTTGAAACAGTAGAACAAAAGAGAAAACAACCGTCATGTAGACTAGTAGAGATAAAATCCAGAATCCTCTTTCTTTGGTGTATGGAGGCTGATATTTTAGCCCGATTTGGGACCCAATTGCAATACCAGTTTCAAGTATATTCGCTCTTTGTGTGATATATAAATGAGAGTCTAGTTAGGATTCTGGAAGTCATTTCACCTCTGGATCAGAAATATAGTAAAACAAATACCTTCACAGCTCAGGGATTCTTTTACTAGACACTCTCTCTGCTTTTGAAAAGAGGAAACAACTATGTAATAACATTGACTGAAAAATAAAACAACGCATTTTTAAAAAAGCAGAAAAATGTAATGTGTGGATTTCATTTTGTTCTTTCAGTGAGGGAAATAATTGAAATGGAAACTATTTAAATACAATATTTTAAATCATAAGATGTAATTATTGAATGCCCATGCATAATGATTAGTTGTTACATAACTTGGCCTTTTATAGCACAAGCACTAGCCACCTATGAAGTATTTTACTAGTCATACTGTTTCAAGTCTTAGTTTTATGCAGAAATTCATAATAGTTTGGTGTGTATTATATTTTAACTATAGGTAGTCACAGAATGAAAGTATAATATGAATTTGTGTGTAAACAATACAGTTAAGCCATGGCTTTTTATTCTCAGAAAAGTTTTGTAGTTTTATGCTCTGTCCATTATTTTTGAAAACTATAAGTACTTAATGTCACCTATGTACAAAACATGGTACCAAGTATTACAGTAAATAAAGGTGAATCTTAAAAATCTACTAATATTAAAATATCAACATTCAAATAATCAACAAATATTTATTTTTTAGCGAATCACATGAATTACCTAGGTATGAACCTCTAGTATTTAAGTTTAGGACAAATATTTCTTACTTTTAGGATCATAGAAAAATTCTTAATGTTCTATGGTTTATTAAGGAGTAAACAAGTTGATAACTGAATTGTGATATAGGAAAAGTAGGCTGGAGAAGGAATAAAAGACAAAAGGTGGTGCTAGAAAGAGGACGGTCATTGAAGAATGGACCACAAGAGAAAAATTGCCCCGGAAGATGAACTAGAAGCAGGGCTCCTTCACATAGATGAAACGATTATTATTCACTGCATAGAAGAGAGGCACCTACACCATCTCTAGAGCTCCAGTAAAGGTATGTAAGGAAAATAAATATGTATGTTCCAGCCTTAGGTCTCTGAGCAAAGCAGTCACCAGTAGGTGGCCCTGAAGATGATGACATGGTCAATTACCTTCAGAAAAATTCTTGCTTCTTAGAGCCAAGCCAGGATGATCATCCAGATTGGAACCTGGCTGATGTTTGCAAGGGAACTCTGCACAGATGTTTTGAATGCAACACTGAAAATCACTGAAAAACTATACTTAAAAGGGTAAAATGACATAAAATTAAGCACTTTCTTAAAAGTGCACAACAAATATATATTGCATGGTCAGCCAAGTGTAGGCCTGAATAGAATGGATGGTTCCAGCACCCAGAAGGCAGGCAAATTCTAAAGTCTTGCATTCTGTCTGGCTGCAGAAGTCAGGACCTGTACTAAACACCATTTGCAGTTCATGTAACCTGACTATTTTAAGCTTAAATAACTGATGGTGTGCTATTCTAACATATCACTACTCACTTATAACAGCAGAAAAAATTCCCCTTAAACTTTTTGAATTAGGTCAGTTTTTGAGCATATAACACATTGAATATCCTGTGAAAGTTATGTACTCTTATTTCCTAAATTGCTGTGTCTTAATATTGCTTAGATTTAGTCACTAAGGAAAGGTCAACTAAAGGCCAGCATTATGACTGGCATAGGATATTCACTTGCCGAAGCCTTTATCTCTTTGCTTCCCAAGTTTTATTGATATTCTACATTTCCCAATTGAAATATGTCAATATGTTGAAGTTAGAATGAACACATAGTATTTTTCCATTCAGTAACATGAGTTCAATGAACAGTTCCTTTGCAGGCTCACCATAGAGCAGCCTGCAGAATAGACAAGGTGAGCTCACATCCAAGAATCCATAACAGAAGACTGAAACTGGAAGAGCTCTTCTCCTACCACTTCAACCTTAATTTATATAATGACAAAAACAGATACAAGCAACAACTCTGGGTGAAATGAAAAGAAGTAATTGGTTCATTACACAAAATGCACAGCAAAGCTCTAAAATGCTGAGGTCATTAAGAAGTCAGTGCACTCAGCAAAGCAAGTTTTTCAACTGAAAGAGCAGAGCTAATGTCCAGTTACTTCGTTTGTGGCCTATAAAAATATTCTTTTAATTATTATGTGGTGACCTCCATAATTTAATAAAAAGAAAAAAAATACATGAGTCTTTCAAATAAATGTCAAGCCATATTTTAAAATGTTATTTAATCTGTTGCCAGAGTATTAAAAAGTTCATTATTCTGACACCTAAAGTGTTCTGGCAGAAATTAAAAATTTAACAGCTTCTCTTCAACAGTTTTTTGACAGTCTACAGCATTGTACAAATAATCCAGTCATGCCAAATACCTTTAAGGAAACAGCAAGGGTATTTAAATAATGTTCCCACTTATATAATTATTCAAATATAAAATGATTCTTAGTAGTGGTTGGGGATCTAATTGAGCAATGAACAGACCAACCATTGTGGAACCACTTTCCATGAGGAGAATTACACCTCCTGTATTTTAAAATATTACTCCCAACTGCATTTCTAATTAATTTACTACATTTAGCCTTTATCCAATATTTCTGTTTATCTTCTTCTTTATACTTGGTATCATATATTATTTTGACTACAATTTCACTCTGTAATTCATCAGAGTTTATGCTGATAAAGAAAGGTGCTCATTAGGGACAGTGTGGGGCTGTTCACTTATAACATGTTCTAGTTTCTCAGAGCCTGGCTGCTTGCACTGTGCTCCCACCACCCTCGACCCTGCTTTTAATTACCCAGAGAGTGGTGTGTCCTTGCCAGTATGCCAGAGAAGATAAAGATGAAAAATGTTTTAAATATTTAACGTGTGGTTATTCAAATACAGAGGTAAAGGGCCTGCTCTTGTAATGTAGGATGTTAGTAGATGGTCCATGCAAAAGGAAAGCTCTGGCTCAGTGGAACCACAGCTCTGATACCATCCATCCTGTAACACGCTGAAGGTCTGTTCAGTGCATTCTGCTTCTGCCTTTCCATGGACTCACCCATGTTTATTTCTGAGAAAGTAAACAGTTAATGTTCTTTAAGTTATATACTTGTTTAAGGCACACATTAAATCTCTCTCTCTCATTCTCTGTCTCTGTCTCTCTCTTTCTCTTCCCTATGTAATTCTTTTAATCAAGCTTTGCATTAAGTCCACCCAGAGGTTGAGTAACTAGTCCAGCAAGCCTCTGTTTTCTCACATTTCCATCTTCACCCTGACTTATTCCTCTGTGTAACATGGCCCACTGCACCAACATACTTTCAGAAACTTAGCATTTCTCCCACTCCAAAAAAATTCACTGTTTTTGTCTCTCAAAATGTTGTTCGTTTTTCTTTTTTATGTGTTTAGTACAGGGTCTACAGGGTCTTACTACATAGATTGGACTCATAGTGATCTTTCTATTTTCCCCTTCCAAAAACTGGGATTATAGGTGCATGCCACCATGCCCAATCTCAATCTCCATTTCAGTGTCTCTGGGGATGGGGCTTGCACAGAATGCTGAGGATCAAACCCCTGTCCTGCACCTGCCTGAGCAGGTGCTTTAGCCTTCTCAGCTATATGGTTGGCCCTTGTTTTCCTTATCTTACATAGGAGTTCACGCAGTGGAGTGGGAAATTCACGACTACCTATTAAAAAAACCTTTGTCCTTCCAAAGTTTATTCTAAAATATTAATAAGATACTTCTTCCAGCCCTTCTAGTCTTTCCCTGTGGAGTTTGATTACTTATAGTATCTAATCAAATGATACCTTGGGAAAATGTTGCAATTGTCCTGTTTTCATATAGCAATGCATATATACATTGATAACACTGCATGCATTCAGGATAAAGTTAAACTTTTTGAGCAATGCACTAAAATATAGCTATACCTTTACTAGACATTTGCATCTTTACACCCTATAGTATGTTACTTTAGTGAACACAATAAGAAAAAAAAACAGTGGAGAGAAGGTGTGAGTTAAATTTTAGGTTTGTCTCTTCTTGTGTACATTGGTACTGAATTTTAATTTGCTCATCTTCAGAATGAGTTTATTAATATTTCCAGTCTAGTTTTCTAATGGTAAGAATCAAAGACTCACATGTATTTCTTCATATGTTTTGGGGATACTATGTTAAATGACGTCATAGATTCTCCACAAATAGATTAAATTCTCTTAGGGTGGACTGTGTTAAATGCTGTAGGTCACCTGTTGAAAACTATAGATATGGGTCATTAGTAACTGATTCAACTACCATAATCATAGCACAGACTCCTAAAGGAAAAGCTGACTTTATATAACTTTGTAAGTTAATAAGCCAAATGGTTATGGCTGAGGACAATGTAGGAGACTGGATATCTTTCAAGACCAGATGTTGCTAAATGTGATAGATTCTTCTGAAAATTTCTTTTCACTCCATCTCTTGATAGGATAATATGTTCAGACCCTTGAAATAGCACACATGCTTCATGCTGAGGGTTTCTTTACCCAGTAGGATGTTATATGGCTCTGCATAAGTTTGGGATTAAAAGTGATTTATTATTGCATGTTCACTGTTACTCTATGATGGCCATGTAGATTTGTGCTTGAAATCAAAAAGAGCATGAAAACATGTGTGTTTATCTGCAGATGAAGGCAAAATTGGAAGATATTTCAATTGGAATATGTACATATGACATTTAATTGGAATATACATATATATATATATATATATATATATATATATATATATATATATATTACATACAGACCTTGGGTTCTTAAAATATCAATGGTAGATTTCTGCAGCAATATAATAAGACTATAGTAGTATTTGTAACATGATACCAATACTGCAATGATATTATTGATGCAATGATGTTACTGATGTAGTATTGTAAAATTAGCTGTTTTATATTTAGTGAACATTTTAGCATTTATAGAAAACAAGACCAATTCCCTCTACAATGTACTAATATTTTTTAAGTATCATCACCTCCCAAAACACCACAAAAGATCAGTATCACACTGGTCTTTTCAGAAATACAAAATATTAAATCCCATTGCACACCCACTGTGAAAAGAAGCTCCAGGGTTAAAGCAGTAATTTGGATTTAGCAAGATGAATTCTAAAGTTTAGAAAATACTACATTATACAACCATTTTTTTCAATTATTCATGCACTAAAATTACCTTAGATGTGCCTGTTCTGTCCAACCACAAACCACGATCAGCATTATAATGCATCCCTATTTCCTCTATCTTCTTTAGATTCCTGACATAATTACTCTAACCTTTCTAAATTTCATTTTCCAATCTTATCCAGTTGCTCCAATGACCCTGTAATTTCTTACTGCCTTTCATTGATCACCAAAGGGAGCTCCTTTGCTTTCTACTTCTCTCAATCAGTATATTTTCTTCTCTCTCTCTCTCTCTCTCTCTCTCTCTCTCTCTCTCTCTCTCTCTCTCTCTCTCTCTC